>CAJFCP010000114.1:776774-794247 GCA_904066005.1 Synergus itoensis | reverse complement strand
TACACTAAAAAAACTGTTTGGTTTTGGAACAACTAAAAATACTTGCTTGCTATATTTGCAAAATATATATTTGGTTGCAACACAGCCAAAAAAATTCTTTGTTGTCCCAACAATTATTTTGCCCCAAACACAATTTTGTTGAGACAAAAAAGCAAATATTTTATTGTCCCTATATCACATAGTTTTTTCAGTGTATACAATATGACCAAAATAATATAATTAATAAATATTAAATAAACGGACTCCATTATTTTTTAAAATATTGTGTGTTATTATTTTGGTCATATTGTATACACTAAAAAAACTGTTTGGTTTTGGAACAACTAAAAATACTTGCTTGCTATATTTGCAAAATATATATTTGGTTGCAACACAGCCAAAAAAATTCTTTGTTGTCCCAACAATTATTTTGCCCCAAACACAATTTTGTTGAGACAAAAAAGCAAATATTTTATTGTCCCTATATCACATAGTTTTTTCAGTGTATACAATATGACCAAAATAATATAATTAATAAATATTAAATAAACGGACTCCATTATTTTTTAAAATATTGTGTGTTATTATTTTGTGTACTTTATTATTATCAATTACAAAAAACTTAAGGAAAAATGTGAATTTAATTCGTACAATATAAATTCGTCATTTAATTTCCGTAATTACTGTCAATTTTTGTCTTTTTTTTTCGTTGTGAGAAATATTTGTAAATTCCGCGGTGCGCGCAATAATTTGTGGGAAATTCATTCATACTGAAACAAAGTTCGCGCCTCGCGGGTAGCACCGACCGAAGGTTTGCGTGGAAGGGAAAGTTATTTTTAGAGGATTAAATTCAGTAAGTCGAAGAGGGAGATATCGAGAGGTAGAAATAGAGGGGCGAAATGCAGAAATATGGAATGGTAGAGAGAGAAAGCAAGCCAGAAGGGAATCGACGAATCTAGAAACGTAACGAGTGATTGATTCGCCGACAGAAGCGCCTCATTTATTCAGTGACGAAGTCCAGTACGTCTATATTTAACTCTGCACTGAAAAAAAAAGAATTCTTGAATTAAAGAACATTTTTTAATCCAAGGAAATGGTTTTACTGAATATAGCCGGAGAATTATGTATTCAGTTCAAAGAAATATTAAAAAATAATTGTTAATCATTGTTCTTGTTAATCCAAAGAATTTTTTTGGATTATATGAAGTACATTTTTTTAACTTTAAAGTAATGGGGAGAATGTGGTCCTTTTCCGTATCTATTTAGGATACGGCTTTGTTTCCAAGTCCCACAGATTAAATAAAGGACTGTTATTCCTGCAGCCTATTTTGTCTGAAGTCCAGGATTTTTTTCTGTTGAGCCATGTGTCGGATACCGACGTTCTTTCGACACGGAAAACGTTAGTCAAGGGCATGTCACTTTTTCGTGACTCTCAACAGGATTTATAGCCTTCCGCGACGCCTTAGATTCCGGGAAACTAGTTCTTAGAAAATGCTGATGGCTGATGGACATTGTTCGAGGAGAAAGTTTTGCGCAATAGAACACGGAAATTGACCTGAGATATACGTCACAAACCTTTGCGTTTGAGGACCCGAAACGAGATGCCAATTTAGAAATCAGTCAGGGCAAGAAAGAAACAAAATTGGTCGAGGTTTTCTGTGAAAGTAGAGTAGAAAGTTTTCTGGAACTTCAAGATTTTGGAAACTCGGTCGATCTCGCCTGTAAACCTTTCGTTGTAAGGAGACTTTGAAAAGATATCCCGAATATTTTTTTTTATAATACTTATTATATTCGAAGTATTTAAATATTTAATAATAAAATAATTACATAAGTATTTAAAGATTAAAATCAATTGAAAATAACTCTGTAAATTGGAATTGTATTAAGATTAAACGAGTTGGCTGCGTGTTTGAATTTGAATTAGGTAAATCTTACGTCTAATTCAAATTTGGAGGGGATCCAAGCTAATAACTGATATATTTAAATTATTATTTGTCATTAATTTTTTTCAAATCTTCTGAATCTTAAAAATTTGTTAAATCTCGGAAAAAGAAGTATGTATTTTAGGTTTTTATGAGTTACCAGGTTTTTATATGAGTTACCGGATATAGAAATTCTTTTAAACAGGATCATCCATTCCGAAAAGCTTCTTTTTGAAATATATTTTCAAAGTTATTATATCCACTTGGGAGAATGAATTATCTAAATTCGGCCATATATCGTCAATAATTTATCGTATTTGTCTCACAGAGGGTCGCTATCGTATAAAATTAGGCTCCAGACAAGCTAGGAGTTACTTTGCGTGAAATTCTGAACGTGCCTGACGAACGCGTTCGCGGATACCTCCCCTCGTGAACGAAGCTAATAAATTTGCCGAAGAAAAAGATAGCTGGATGACAGATGCCTGATGCCTGACGTGGGATGCTGCACTGCTGAGAAAACGTTGAGTCAACTTTGTGTGCCGTGAGTTGAGGGTGGGAGGGGTGCGAACGGATGGCACATCAAAGAGAGTCACAGACCAGCAATGAGTTAGACATTTAATTGATGCCCACTGTTTATTGCCCTCCACTATAAGTTCTTGGTTCACTGTATCTGACGTTTCTCCCGAACTTTATTATTGTCCCGGAAATTCGAAATTTACTCTCTAAGAAGGAAAACTTCAATTAAATATAGGGAATTAGGGATTTTCTCTTTTTTAGTAAGGGAGCGTTCATTAATTAAGTAAGACTTTGCGAAGTTGGGAGGGGTTGAAGAATCTTACGAATCTTTATGTTCGGATGAAGAGGAGGGTATTAAATTTTGAAAACCTTATCTGTCTACTGTGCGGGAATTCAAAGAAATCCAGGAATCATGGGAAATGAACCAAATCAGGGAGAAAATCCCGAAACTGTTCTTGATTTTTTTTATCTGGGAAGTGCTTTTCATTTCTTTTCATTAAGTCATTTAAAATCCTTTAAATTCTTAAAAATAACATAAAACCCTTATATTCTAAGTCTTTTGAAATCCCGTAAAATCTTTAGTAATTCTTTAAAATCCTTGAAATCTTTTGGAATTGCTTAAATGCCCTTAAAATTCCTTAAAATCACCTAAAATCTCTTGAAGTTTTTTAAAATCATTTACAATCTCTTAGAATCCTTTAGATTTTTTTTAAACCCTTAAAATCTCTTTAAAATGTTTTGAAATCATACAAAAATTCTGAAACTCCTTTGAAACCCATTTTTCACCTATTTTTATTAAAAAATCCCCTTTTCTATTGTAAGAGGGATCTTATATTTATAACTAGGGAAAATGCGGAAATTTTTTGGGAATTTCGCGAGTAAAATTTAATAGGCATGCTGTGAACTCTTGTTATAATGACATTTCAAAACGACTTTGACGACCCGTGTAATTTTAGTGATTTCTTATTGTCTCTTTTACCAAAATCGAAGAAATGAAAGACGCTCCAACTGACAAAAATAATACGACACTTTCGACCTTTAATTCGTGGCATTAATTTGCAAAAATAAGAAGAAATGAAGTCATCTTTTAATAGATCCTTCGATGAATAATTTCAAAACTTCTGTATTGAATTCTCTTTTAGAGTTTGATTGACATTTGGGATTGGATAAGAAATGATATGACTGCACGAAATTAGAATCAAGAGTGACGTTTGATCATTTTACCGATGTAGGAAGATTCAGCTCACTCGGTTCATGAAAGACAGATTTAGTAATATAATTATCAGGATTTTTTTATATATATAACATACATATAAATTTAATCTCATTTTGGATCCAGACAATCTTTTTTTGCTCTGTTTCATAAATCGTTCATATTTTATTTTACTGTATATATTTTATTTATTTATATTTTTGCTTGAGGTGGAGTTAAGAAAATTTGTGTTACAAGCCGACATTAATCACGAAATGCGTGGCGTGACAAATTAATTAATTAATTAATAATTAATGCCGAGATTCATTCAATTCATTCATTCACAGCGTATCCAGGCTGCGGGAAGATGTTTTCTGCCAGTTCTCATATAAATCATTACCAATACACTTAGTGCACTCGGTTACTAATATATACATATGAAAATTTGCCTTGTCTCATTAAGCTCGTATCTCGTATGAGAAGAAAAGTGCTTGGACATGTTTTGATTCTTACCAGGAAATGCAATTAATTGATCCCTTAAGGATATATGACACTTTGCCATAAGAGCAATTTAGTTTCGCCAGCTTTATGTAGTATTCAATATTTTTCACTATAGAACTTTTCCTCCGTCTGTATAACGAAACGGAAGTAAATGGACTATAATTGTAGCAAAACATATTTAATATTACGAGCGTAAAGTTGGCGAAACTAAATTTTCTCCTATGGTAATCACATGCCCTTAAGTTTATTTTAGATGTCAGTTACCAAAAACAGGTGGCTGTATTGAATCGAGAATGAATTGACCGTGAATTTTTTTTTTAATCGGGAAAAATTCGAGAATTATTATTATTTTTTAATGAGTCGGATTAATGTTCGTTGATCGTGAATGAACCTTGAATTTTATTCTCTGATTGAAATACATATCCACTCTGCAAAGAGGTGCAACATTTAAGGAATTTGTTTCTGAAACAACGTTATTACAAAGTAGATTTCACCGTTAACTGTCATAAAATAAAAATTATATTTATCATCAATAGATCATCATGTAGTCATCATACTTAAATTACACATTTACAACTACCATACGTGTTCATATAGATGTTCGTTTGATGGAAATGTGTTTATGTAAATTTTACGACTTGCACGATTCAGAAAGAGTCAATACCTCCGTCAGTGAAAGGATCTACTGCTTGACTAAAGATCACATAAAATCTTCTAACGCACAGGTTATTTATTTTATCTTAAGTGGCACTGAGTGTAAATCTTCCAACTGCAGCATTTAATACTAAGAATCAGTAAAGTGAAACTACTTATCAAATCTCGAAATGGTATTCTCCATTTATATTCAGGCTCAGGTTACTGCAGGTGTAATATCTATAGGAGAACTTTCCCAGTATTTTATTGATCTTGATCTAATCGATTTCAGGATACTCTGTCAAAATCTTCATGTTTCTGAACTAATTAGCCCTACAATTCTGACCTTAGCTCCTCAAGAAATGCTATCAACTAAGACTAAACAAAAAACGATTTCTTATCGATCGCGATCGTAAACAAAGTTCTAAACATTCTAGTGAAGGTAACACGTGGGTACTTGCATCAGTGAACGGAAAGTGTTCTTTGACGGGTTTACAGCGGGTGGTGTGAAGGTCTTCTGGAAGACGAAGGTAGTCGAATAATTCTCCCACAATGTTCTAGCCTACAGATGCAACGTGGGTGCCGCGAGACTTAAGTGACTTTCGGTGTTTGGAGCGCGGGCATCGCTGCCGACAAGGCAGCTGGAGACCTTAGGTCGCGATACCTATAACTCAATGGTAGCAGATAGCTAAATCACAACGACAATCCGCGAAATGAGCGGCAGGATGACTCGGGTCATCAGATCATTGGTATTATTGTCCATCCTCAATATTCCAAATAATTGATCATCTTATAAAGCAACAGGCGTCTTAAATACAAAATGCTAACATATAAGAACAATTTAAAGAGATTTGAAGATCAAGATCAGAAAATCTGATGCCTTCTATCGAAAGCCACCTTTTCTCTCATACTTTATTATTATTAAATCTCCTTAAAGCTTTCACCCTTATTTCGATCAGATCTTCATTCTCTCTTATAGGTGTTCTATCTCAGTTTAATTTTTTCGCTCTATAGATACACAAGTTAGAACTTGCGAACATCCTAATGCAACCAAATTCCATTTTCAAGTTTGGCCAATCTCTTATATATCGGAATACGCTTTTTCCTACATACAAAGGGGCGACGAAGGGGAAGTGAGTCTCCTTTACCCCGCCGCCGCCTCCGCGCACTGCGATCCGCAAACTTTCTCCACCCTCCCCGCTCCCAACCGTGATGTCGGAAGTTGGAGGCAGGGGGGTGTTGGGAGCCTTCTCCGTCCGTCCGTCTCGTCTCAACTCGTCTCGCGTGACGGCCTCGTCAGCCGTCAGCCAAGCTTTGGATCGATACGCTTGCCACCCTTTCAGCCACCCGACACCACCCATGGAACTCCCCCCCCCCCCCCTTTTCTCGTGAAAAGCAATGCACCTACTCGGCCGACTCCCTTCAACCACCTCCAACCACCACGGCGAACGTTTTCTCTCCTAGTCCTCTGCCCAACGCTCCCCTGTCCCTCATAGTGGTGTGCCCCCAATCCCCTCACCCCAGTCGCCAAGCTTTCGCGCTATAGAGTCTAGTGGAGTCGAGTCGAGCCACCGGCCGGGTCAGAAGACGTCTGCTGCCTCCCGATGCCCGGGCGAGCGACAGCTACCCCCACCCCTTATTTTCCCACGGCCCCCTCACACCCCCGCTATTCTTCTCCTTACCCCAATGGTCCTTCTCACTCAAGCGGGATCTCTCGGCTCTCGCCTTGTCTCCCTCTCTCTCTTGTCACTCGTCTCTTCGCGCTTTGGCGAGGAAAGCTTGATGTCTCTCTCTCTCTCACACTCTCTTATCGTTCATTTTCTCTTTCTCTCTCTCGCTTATCATTTTCGCCTTCCCTTTCGCTCTGTCATTCTCACCGATTCTATAGCATTCCGTCGTGACGTCCCGCGAGATGGACAGGCAGTGGGTGCATACGACCCCCCCTTCTTCTTCACCCCTGCTCCTTTTCATAAATTGTACGATGTACTTGTATGTTTGTAGTTGTATGTGTACTTCGGTATATGGAGTGATATGGTTGGAAATGCAGTACGAAGTGCATATATTTATATTAAGGGTATCTGTTACTTACCATTTGAGCTTTAGGTAACCCAGTTTTTTTCTTACAATTTTTATTTTTTTGAAAAAAAATAATAGTGCATAGGCGTAAAGACCAGCTATTATGGTTTTTTTTTTTTTTAGAAAAGTAAAAATTGTGAGAAAAAACGGGGTTATTTAAATTTGCTCGCATGGTAATTACCACATGGCTTTAAGGTAGTCCACAGTGAAAAAGAAAAAACCGCTGCTAAGAAGTTTGGGGTGCGTTCATTCTATGGTATATTATTTTAATTGTGATCATCAATGTGTATCATTAAATTAAAAAAAAAAAATTACTGAAAAACAAAAACCTAAAAAATCAAAAAAGTTTTTCGGTGTAAATTTTTTTAGAAACAGCAGGGTGTCTAGCGGATCGGTAAACTGGGAAAAACCCGTGAATTTTATTTGATCAGGGAAAACCGGGAAAAAACTTGCGAATTTCATTTAGGACAGGAAATTTTTTGTGTTTTATCGAGAAATCGACCGGGAAAAACTCGGGAATTTCAAATTACCTGATCATTAGACATCCATATGATATACATACATATAATAAATGCAACCCCTTGCTTAAAAAAAATTGATTTACATATTGAGTTGATTAAAAACATAACTTTTAGAAGCTAAAACAAATATTTAGTACTTCTTATTTCATTTTTTAATTAGTATTACCGTTGAGCGAGAAATATCGAGAGATACCCCTGCATTTCGGTATTATTTCTCGTCTCGTTTTGATCCCGTCTCCGAGCCCGTCTCGTTTTTTCCTTTCTCAATCTCGTCTCATTTTGTCCGCAACGGTGTGCCAGATGTGCGGACGGCTACCAGTAATGTTCTTCGGGCAACCTGATGCGCTTTTGCAAAATTAGCGTTTTTAAATAAATTATTAAATTGTAATTGTAATAAAATTTTGAGCTTTTTCATCAATAAAAAAGAGACTTTCTCGTTTTGTCTCGTCTCGATAGGCATCACAATTAACTTCCTCGGTATGGCCTTATAAACTTAATACAATTAGAAATTATAAGTGGAAGTTGTATAAAAGTAAAATTAATCGAGAAATTTTAAATAAGTTTTGCATCTGCATATAATACACATTATAGATGTGTTACTCAGTCCATCTCTGACACAGCTAATATATGATTCTTCATTTGGCCTGAACTTGTAATATTAAATTGTCGAGTCACTTTGTGCTCTTCAGTTTTGATATTCTACCAATTACCATGTTTAAATTTAGCAAAGCATCAAGAGAATAAAATGCGATAATGTGATCAGTTCCTTGAATCGAGTGCGAGGTCGTGACAAACGAAATCGTAATAAATGCACGCGTAATCAGAGGGAGCGGATCGTTTTAACTTCATCAACACTCGCTGCCGCTAGGTCAAGGGATTAAATGCGACGATTGCTGTAACGAAAACACACATTCGAGCGTGAAAAGGCATTTTTACACTCCTCGTCTACCAATCGCCTTTAATTCTTTCTTTTTTCGTAAGCGAATGAATTAAGCATTTTGGAGAATCGTATTCCTCTATTAAATGGCCTAACATAAAATTTCTACATAAATGCATGAAAAAAAAAACATATGACTTCCACATCTATTCCTGGATGAAATAGATTACATATATAATTTGCATAGAAATTGGCATAAATTGAATGAAGCCGCAAAAGCAAAGTCGTTCGCAGATAGATGAGTCGGCTCTTAACAAATACGTCAGCGTCCATCGAACTCAAACCCTTTATGTATGTTTAGCCGAGCGTCGCGACGATGAAGTAACAAAAGTCTATCCAAACCGAGATTCAAACCCCTCCAATGCATTCATCCAATATACATTGAAATACTTAGAAATAGTTGAAATATTAATTTCTTGGAGACTATTTTCACATCGTTTTCAATATTCTCAAACATTTTGCTTCGTTTAATTAAATCCTCGAAAAATATTTAATCAGCATTGTGTACACCGATTACAGAATGAGCGGGAAATAAGTAAACGGCTGCAGAATTTTAATGACCCTACGCCCGCAGGCTTTTGAATATTGAACGTTTTTTTTTTTTTTTCGATATTATACATATAGTAGGGTGTCGATACACTTATATAGGCAGCCCCAAATGATTGTCCCCTCAATCTTAAATCAACATTATCACCTCCCTCGTGTATTCATCTTCACTTCACAATCAAAATTCCCCTCACCTCATTCCCACAGTTTTCCTAGCAGACGTCCGGGTGCAAAGTGGACCTATTGACGATGAGCGACCAATCGATACTGGCTCCTGACAAGCGTACGTTCATGGACCGCCTGGTTTCTTCGCAGAGTGACGTGAGAGAAAGAGAGAGCGAAAATCAACCCCTTGAACAGGAGTGAGAGAAAGAGGGAAAATTTAACCGTTTTCCTCTAGACGATTTGATGGAGGGGTGGTACACCACTACGCGAGGGAGTGGGAGATCGCGAATGACAAAGAGAGAGGCAATTTGTTGGGGATAAAAGGGAGAGAAAGAGAGACGGAGAATCAAAACGGGAAGGAAGAAGCGGGAAGTTGAACTAGAAGAACATATTTGGCACGGCGACAGTTCGCGGCACTTGTCGCTCTTCACGGCAGGTTGGACAGGTGGGGCAGGGGATGGAAACTAGAAGTGGACTGACATCTCTGATTGACAGTGATGTGGGTGAACGCCTTGCCAGAGGACGACGGAACATCGTGTCAGATCCCTGTAACGATGACACTTTCCGACAGAATCAATCGAGACGATGTTGTATAATTGAAAATAAAACCAACGATTTTACAATAATCCTACATGGATTATTGTAACAATAATAGAAGCTCTAAACAATGGAGCTGATAAATCTCGTTCTGAATTTAATTAGCCGAGTAATTTATCATAATATCCTTTTTATAAATACTAATTTAATTAAAATTACGTTTGTTTACTTATTTAATGAATTCGAAATTATCAAACTTCAACAAATTAATTTTCAAACATCACTGCTTTCGCCAATCCCATTCGTCCCTAAATATATCTGCTCAATGCAAAAGCAGAATATTGAATCAACGAATTTTTCACGGACGAACTATTACGATAAATTAGTCGAATTAATGCACTCCATAATAAATATTTATCTTCCCTGAAATCTCTGCTGAAAATACGAACATAAATTCGAGCTTATAAACTTTAATTTTCGAGAGATTATTTCATCAATAGGAAAATCGGGCCTACGAACTAAACTTCGCAGGATATTTTCCTGAAACTTGGTTGCTACATGTAGACGTCGTTGGAGCGTATCGAGAGACGATTCTTGCGCTGCAGACGTTGCCATATCGTGAAAGGTTAGCCGGCCTATCTAAGGGGTGATTTCTAATTTATGACGTTGGGGCGACGTGATGAACAGACGTCATAAAGCATGTCGCACCCCGCGTCTGCAGCCTACCACTCTGCCTCCGTTCCGCGTTCGCCCCTGTTATCGTTCTGTGCCCCCTCCCCCCTCCCCTTCTCCTACCAACTGAAACTTCCCTGCCCCACTTCGAAGCTAACCGACCCCCTCGCACTACATCCTCCCACGCTTTCAGCCGACAACGTGATTTGTGACCTCTCGAATTCTCTTCGCGGCTCTCTCCTTCACGGAATTTCGATTTCTTTCAATGTTGGATCTAAAATAATTCTGGAATTTGGGGTGGATGTATGAATGGCCGATCAGGTCGAAAAATGTAATTTTTAATGTAGGGCGGCTTTGTATAAACGGGTCAAGCACTGCTTAACTTCGTTGTTCGAACGGGAAGCCTTAAAAAATTTAATACGTAAACCGGTCTTCTTCTGAATTTTTGTGAATGCCCAGGGGTTGACGACTTGTGAAATCAGGTGTAGACTTGCATAGAAATATACTGAATTCTTTAGAAATATCTGAAATCTTCTGAAATATCTGAACCTGAAGTTTTTAAATTAAATTAAAGTCTTAAAAGTCTTTAAATTATTTACAATCACTTAAAATTATTTAAAATTCTTTAAAATCCTTTGAAAATTTGTAAAGTCATTTGTAATCATTTAAAATGTTGCTTTTAAATTGTCAACCGTTTGATATGAAATTTTCCAAAGGGGTTCCTTCAATGTCGAACATGGGATAAACCACGAATAATAAAAATTTGATAAAATTCCTATTAAAAGTATAAAAATAAACATATTGAAACCAGAAAACTGTATCTCATTCGCATCATTGGTTTTCCTACGACTCAAAAGAAAAAAAATACCAAAAACGGCGTGATTCGTAGGAAACCCTCTTAAAATGCTTGAAATTTCTCTAGAATTTTATATTTTACTAAATCTCTTAAAAATTCTTCAAAAAATAGAACATTTAAAATCTCTTAAAATCCTTTAAATTCCCTAAAAATAAAAATAGGCATTACAAGTTCTTATTCATACAGAATTATTTTAAATGAAAATAACATTAAAAGAAATATGATGATAATATTTGAGATTCCTAATCTTATAAAATTTCCAAATGCAAAAACGATCGACAATCAAGAGAAAAAAATAAAGGTGATTATGTTGGAGGAAGTTTATTGTTAAGGGCCCGTTGGTTGTCTTCGCGTCTTGTGCTGTACGTGGTTGGCAATTATCGGTAATTTCATGCTTTTTTGGGGGATCCGACGTAAACATAGCTCTGGCCACTTTAATATTGCTCCTCACCGATCAATAATAATAACAACGGAATATGCAGCTTGTCTCGATGCCGCTTTACCTTCGACGTATTATAGTAATTTCCTTTCCAAGGGGCTCGCGCTTTGTGGTTCCCCAGGCAGTCAGTACTGGGCGCACAGTGTTGCCAACCTGCCAGTGCTTAAAAACTGTAATTCCCCGGTAATCCATCCGTCTGCACCAGAACCCTATTTTCTTCTCATTTAGATTCATTTTCATTTAATTCTAAATACATTGTATCAATTTATCAAAACTTAAATTGCAAAAGTAGGAAAACGCTGCTTTGGAAATTTGGTCCTTATGAAAGAGACACATCTGGGGCTGATATCTTGACAGAGACGATATCAATGTCTGTGCACTCGACCGGTGATCTCTTGCAGAGGTCAGTGATATAAGGAATTGGCAACCGTGTGTTCGAGGGGTGTCGTCAGTTGATTGGCGAACGAGTTTTACGATTGGCGGCGCCAACGATCGCGTTCGACTGCCATCGAGGGTGGACAAGGGCTGCGGAATTGGTGGCCGGTGGGAGGGTGAAGGGGTCTTCAACTGGAAGATAATGATACTCCATCGTTCCTCCATCCTATTTTTGTCTACCCCCTTTCTTCTCCCATTTCTCAGTCTATAGAAGCGCCACTTTAAATATAAACATACACACACTCACTATTCTACAGCTTCCTTCTTTTTTACCTACTTTGGTCTTCTCGAATCTCTCTTTTGCGGTTTACGACGGTTCACGTTACAACTGATTATTAGCCCCCTTCCTCCCTTCGGGTCTTCTCGCTCATTCACTCAGTCGGTCAGTTCCAGTTGCCCCCTTGCTCGCACACTTGGTTATTATACGCAGCCATATAGTCGTATCTCGACCATTATTTCGCGACTTCGATATATATAGATATAAAGATATATATGTGTATACATATATTCGACACAATCTCGTGATAATGTCGGCCATAAAATTAAATTAGGGTTATAACACGATTTTTCACAAAGGTTCCGAGAGAGCCGTGCACGCTTTCAACAGGCACATTACCAGATCTATCAGGAGTGTGCATGTGGATTATGGGATGAAGCTTAGTTTACAGGTGAGCTGGACGATATAATACCTGTTTGCTCGATCGTGATCAGAGGATTGAACTGATCCACGTGCTGAGATTGGAAAAATTCATTTGTGTGGGGACTTCCTTCCTTGAACATAAATTCAATTCATTCTCTATTGTCTCGAGTCGTGAAAGAAAATAATTTGGGTTCATGTTAGGTTTGACAATTGAGATGAAATAGAAAATCGTCTTTCTAATTATCAAAACAATTGATTAGATAATTAAATCAATTTTACGAATAAAATCAACGAACACGGATTTTTAAGGATAAGGTCAAAGCATTTTATGTTATTTTAAAGGATCTCCCAGAATTTCAAGTGATTTTACAGAATTTCAAGGGATTTTAAAGGATTTTAAGTCATTTCAAGTGTTTTTAAGTTATCTTAATCAGGGTGTCTAGGGAAACCAAAAAATTGGATCTTGTGGCCAGCCTGTTCTTAGTAACTAATGTACTGTTTTCTTTTTGTTTCAGGTGAGTTCAAATGCTGAAAATTTTTTACGTTTCGTCTGTGTGAGTAAAAAAATTGATAATTTATTTATCAGAGTTGTCTTCTGTTAAAGATACAGTTCTGTGTCTGTTTTTTAAAAGGAATGCACTAAATAGAAGCGCAGAAATTTCTTTTATTCAAGTTGGGAATAAAAGAGGATGAAGGGTGGTAACGCGGGTATAAATCGGTGTTCAAGAGGGAGTGAAGGATTGTTTTCTCGATCGCGACTCTATGTGCGGTGCATTATACATATCCAGTGTGTCGGGATCCGCCTTCTATTCGCTTGTATATGCGTGTAGTAGGCGAACAGGGTCAGCTCGAGCGAACAGGCAGGAGTTCGGCTTCGGCTGCCGGCCGCCGTAAAAACGTCAATTAAAGTGTTTTATTTGATCCTTCGTTAGAACGTTGAAATGGAATTTTGATTTATGACTACGGCGGTGCGCAGTGTGCGCGAGGGCGCGCGTAAATAAAATAAATAGGAGGCTATAATTAGCCGATAGGTAGTTTCTAAACCGAGCAAATGCTAAAAGAAGTGGCATTCGATAAACAAATTTTCCAACAGCCTTACTCACTACACTCGCATTTTTATCCATCCGGCCATAAATCACAACCACTTGACGAAATCGCTTCTATTACTCACATACAAAATTCTTCTATCATGTAGTTTCGATAGAATATAAAGAAATACTCTACAGTCATACGGCTTTTTAAGATTCAATTTTAATTGGAAATTAATAACTCGAGATAGTTGCACAAAGGATTATTTACATGGACATAAATGAAAGTTGTTTAACAGTTGCATTATTTCTGTTAACTCATACTCCCAGTCAATAATAAATAACTGATAATCGATTAATTTCATTAATTAGTCTTTATCGGGAAAGTTGAGTTTCTAGAGGATACATAAAATGAATATTGAATATCTCTAATTGATTTGCATGTGATAATGTATCTGAAATAATGCAAGTACAACGTTCGATTCTTATCCCATTTATATTTAAATTTTGTTTCTCTCATTTTTAATTCGCCCGGATTACCTTGCAGGATTTCTTTTTTTCACCAGGGGGCCTCTTTGTTCCGTCCTTGAAGGTAATTACCTTCGAGGAATGTCACCTTGCGGATGACACACGTTCACGAAAATAAGGCTCGCACGAGGTCGAGATCGGCGATCGATCGTCGGAAAGAGAAGCAAGCGAATTAAGCAAAGAGTCGAAACTCGGGCCATTCGAATGTTATTGTTTATTGCGGGTCCTGCTGCGGCTTGATTTATCACACGAGACAGAGTCCGCGTGAAATAGTAACATAATCCGGTTGATTTGTGGCCTGCATTGTCCGAGCGAGTGGTACTCCGTCGAAGAGGAGCGATCTTTTTTATTTTGCTTTATCGCTCAACGATTCTCACTTATCGCGAACGATCAGCGACACTGGTATAAATGGGGGATGGGGGTTGACGCACTCCCCGGTCCGAGTGCCAGTGAAACACACGCCAAACCAGTCGTAAAAGCTCATAATCTCCAAATTTTTTAGGCAATTTAAAAATGTCGATTTTTTCTCTCTTTTTTTTTTGTTAATATCAAGTTATTATTATCTATACTATATAAATTAGATTGAAGCTTTAGACGTCTAGTCTGGCGAGTTTTTTACATTTATTGAATTAAAAGTGTCAAAAAAAGTTTCCAAAATTTTAATTTATTACTAGTAGAAATTTACCCTGAGTTGCCCGGGAAAGTTGAAAAACTTGACTAGGAAAAGTCAGAAAATGACCAGGTATTTTTTCAGGTCAATGATCAAGAAAAACTGATTATTTCACAGCGTAAAATGACCTGGATTTCGGAATGACATTTGAGCAACGCCTTTGGCAATGACCTGCCAACTGTTGGCGCGTTAACTCGACGGTTGGCCTGTTTAATCGAAGACCATAAATTATCAAATTAATACCGCGTTGCCTACGCTAGGCCATCCGTCAAGTGTCAGACTCCGGTGTAGATAGCAACCTTCTTATCTTCCAGCTTCTCGTCTTCTAAAATCTAATTCTCCTCCACCTTCGACTCTTCAACAAGTATACTCGACATTGGACATGAAAACAGATACCTTCATAATGAAACTCTGACTTTCAGTAAAATTAAATCTCACAAATTGCATTAGAGAAATTAGCTATTTCCATGTCGAATCGCTTTGCATCGTCTCGCGCGACTTATAATGCATTATCGATCTGCCGATCGCACGGTCAGTGCATTAAAAAACGTTGCAGTGCTACCGGGGCTACTAGGAAAGGTACTCTTGGTTCCACGTGTCCACGTGACGTGAACTCGAAGAACAGGATGCGAGGAACGCGGGGGACCACCCAGCATGCCTTCCTGCTCTGTCCTACATGAGACCAACTGTGGTCATATCGTATGACGCATATTCTATATGTACATGTATATTGCATATATATACCTATATATATATAGTAAATATACTATATATGCTCAATGTATATGTATATGATTGCCACCAAAGGATTCGAAGCTCGTCAGCTCGTCTTCCCTCTGTCACCCACGCATAACGTCGCAGTTAGTAACGTGCATCGCATAAAGGGAAATGGTGCCGAAAGGTACACGAGAGACTTCGCAGATGAGGAAAACACAGACTTCTCAAAAGTGAGGCGCAGAAAAGAAGAATCTTTTATTATGATAAATGTCCCCTGGGATCCTCTCCACGTCCAACTCTACATCTGTTTACCTTCTAAAAAAATTCAGGGAATATGAGGAATAATGGAGTAAAGAGATCAATACGGTTATTCATAGTTCTAGAAAAAGTGACTGTGATACGAAAACTATTAAATTTACTAAAAAAAAATTTGGCGCAAGAGTTGCAGCAGAGGCCAATACAATGTCATCAAGTTTGGTTGACATTATTAAGTATGGTACATTGGCCTGTGCATGTTTCTAAAGCTTTGCATATTCGACCGTGATCAAGCAACGTAAATTAATGACAACAGCACATGGTATTCCCCAGCGGTCTCCCATCCAAGTACTAACCATGCCCAACGTTTCTTAACTCCCAGTGATCCAACGAGAACTGGTGCTTTCCACGTGGTATAGCTGATGTTAAGTTGGTTGTAGTTATTAGTCGGTACAACGCATGTACGATGTAGGAGCATGTCTGCTGTTCAAAAAGGCGTAAGAGCTGCGGTCCCCAATTTTCTACAATTAACTAGAATTTGGTCCGAACTCCGACTCGACTGAGATTTCCGGATTGTATGTGCAAAGGGTGAGCTTTTGAAATGTTCAATTAAATCGAAAGGGATAAAAATGAGGATAGAGAGTGAGTGGGAGGAAATGAGGAAAAGGATAAAAAAGAAAGAGTAAGAAAGGGGCAAGAACCGCTTACGAATTACGCTACAAGCAGTCAACTACACAAACCGGCTCATGCTACCTCTATGCGACACGGCTGCCAATTAGTGAGCTGACATCGAGCTGACTGACCACCGCAGCAGCAACCGGTCATCCTTCCTTTTCTCCTCGTTCCTCTTGTTCATTGCAATTCACTCTGACTCTTTCTTCTTCGTCTTCTTCTCTGACTTTCTGCTACGCCAGCTTCATTTTTATTTCCTCTCCCTGGTCACCCTCTCATTACACCCACCGGGATCTTTGCGACTCGTCGCTTGTGCCTTGTTCGTTGTTTCGAGTCCGACCGACGACGCCCACCGAAGATACTCATGGGGATTCTGCGAGTCTCATGTATATTACTTTCTAAAAACTGCAATTCCTTCCGACAATTTACTATTTCGTGATTTTTGGATTCAGGTCTTGAGGGTGGTTTATAGATTTCTCATTTTTAGTATTCAGTCGTTTAATTAATAGAAGATTAAATGTAAATATAGTTATTTAAAGGTATAAAGAAATTTCAATGTGGCCGCCCTAGTCAGGAATTTTTATAAATAGTTGTAAAAGTTGGGGAGCTGTTTTTATGTGTTTTTTGGTAAATTAACCCTTTGCGTCATAATTTAAAGAATTATTGAATGTAAAGAAAAATATATGACTGAAAGGGTTAAAAGTATGTTTACTGTTCAGGAATTTAAAGAAATCCGGGAATTTTCCGAGATTTGAAGAAAATTCGGGAAAATTTCGGAATTGTCTTTGATTTTATTTTTTATGCGGAAATGGATTTCCGTAACCCACATTTTTTCGAAAATGATATTATTAGCTGGAAAATTTTTAATAATTCAAATACAAATTCGATGGGTTGATCCCTAAAAGAGTAGCGCGCATGCTCAGTAGCGCAAAGTGAAAAAAATACACTCAGAAAAAAGTTTGTTTGAATCAAACAAACGTATCATTGATATAGGGTCAATCAAAAAATCTCTTTGAATTAAACAAAATTTGTTTGA
>CAJFCP010000114.1:754433-776374 GCA_904066005.1 Synergus itoensis | reverse complement strand
ATTTTTTGATTGACCCTATATCAATGATACGTTTGTTTGATTCAAACAAACTTTTTTCTGAGTGTATGAATAACAAATATAATTTTTAAATAAATAGTTCAGATATTTCATGTGAAAAATTTAGTGGACCCACTGATTAATGAGTTAAAGAAAATCAAGAAAACCCAAAAAGATGAAAAATATTTCTTTTATAACATCACTAACTACTGGCAAAGAAAATGGATCGCAAACACATTCTTCTATTTATACTTATTCTTTATATCAGACAATATAAGAAATGAATGAAGCAATAAAATAAGAACTGAAGAAAATAATGAAGAATGATGAAACCTGGATTCGAATGATCAAGGTCTTATCTTGAGGGTGTTGGTTTGGTGAAACGAATGTTGCATGATAGAAACGTGGGTCGATCGATTTGGACCGAGACGTCTCGAAGGACGCAGGACGCCAGTAGCCTTTATATATCGAGCACCTATGGCAGAACGTTATTTGTGACATGTGATAGATGGATGCACAATGGAAGAACACGTGCGCTCGCTCGCGCCGTGTAGACGTATGAACGTAGGTGGATGAGGATGAATGACTCTCGTCAAACGGAAGGGACCGCCCGCTGCTTCGCGCCATAATATGCGTTCATGTTAAGGGAGTAAGCTGCTTATTGATGACCCAACAGCTACTTTACCTACTGGGCAACACCACACTTAACGCTCCATCAAAATTGAAACTCTTACCAGGAACCTATTACGTGAAAATAGCATTACTATGTTAAAGCTACATCAAAGCTAACATCTGAAAACCTCAAAATTAAGTGGTTGCAATTGATGAGATAGTGGATAGTCGTTTGTTCACAGACAAGTGATTGATTCAATGTTTTTCTCTCAATACAAATAAATAAAAGTGAAAACATCCGAAAATCCGGCAATTAATTTTTTGAAAGGGGCTTTATTACGAGTCATTTCGAGTCAACTGCTTTGTGTTCTCTTAATGCATTATGATGATAAACGAGATTTAAATCACGATTGATGGTTCTTTTATGAAGGGTATAATTTAATATGAAGACATTCGGAAAAACACATGAATATACATATAGTTTATATGTAAATTTTATTTAAAAAATCATCTTTTTTAATGACAATAGATATTGTGATGAATATGGTATTATAATGATGATTCTATCGTAAGAGGGTTTATATATTTATAAGTAGTCAAAATTTAGTGGGCATCCTGATAAATGTATTGTACGACCTAATTGACATTATCCAAATATAATATGCTTGTTCGAAAGTAAAGTTTAAGAATAGCATTGTTAATTATTCAGAGTTCGATTGTCCTTTACAGAAAGGTTGGCATAAGTCAAATGTTCTACGTTAATAATGATAATTGCGCGGATACACATAACGGTTTACGTAGAGCAGTCGCTCGGTCTGATGGTTGCGGGAACGAACGGTCGCTCTATGAATATTAATGTCCTCCACCTTTCTGCCTTTTACGACACGTCTAATAATAATAATTGGTTTACCACTCTCGTTACCCCTACGCTTACGTGATTGAGGCAAACTTGTCACGAGATACAAGTACATCATGTTCGTATTCACAATTTCACATTCAAGATCGTTTTATTGCTCTCTCACACCCGATGTACTTTTACACCGATATTTTTAATTAGTCTCACTCCACTTGCTTCGCATTTCAAGTTAATTCCTCATACATACGGCAAAGATGAAGGAAACAAATCACTTTGAATTTTTGCAATTCCAACTATTTAGTGAGATACAATTTTCGATATTGGCGCTACACATATTTAACAATAAATTTAATTACTCGAATAAAAATCATACAAATAAGAAACACGTAAAAAGAGGATTGCGTGTTGTTCCTGTGATTAATTTAAATGAAGAGACAACGAAGTATCGAATGTTAATCTCTAATTTGAATACGAGACCTTTGAGAGTGGAAGGAGATAATTAGCAGAGAAGCGTCGTCTCTTTGGAATAAAATAATCGATCTTTGATTGGTTACTGTAAATTTAGAGTATCTAGTCTCTTGAATCGCTAATTGATTCTTTTATCTGACCGTGCGATGTACGCTGATCCGTAGGTCGAGCAATAACGACAATAATTATTACAAACGTCCTTTTACGTTATCCGGTCGATTAAAAAAAAAAAGCCAATAAAGCTGAACAGGCAACGTATCTCACACGTTTTTCGCTACCTTTTGGACGCGCTACCTCTTTCTCTTATTCCTTTTTATATCGATACTGCAGGTGAAGTGGAGCCAAAGGAGAAAGAGTGAGGGAGAGAGAAAAATGAGTAGAGAGAGTCCGCGTCACATTGCATTACGGAATGATATTCGCTAATTGAGCTCGAAGATAAAAACGACAGCTAATAACCTGCCTTCTACACTACTGCCATGCCAAGGACTACTGTAGATCCCTAGGGATCGGCTAATCACACGTTGAACATCCTTTTTAATCCGGAGAAACGAATACATTTCTTTTCCTTCTCTTATTCTAGTTTACCATATTTTCTACTATTGTACGATATGTTATCAGGGTGCCTATACTGTACAGGAATTTAAGGAAATCTGAGAATTGTCCTTGAACTCTTTTGAATTTTTTTAAAATCCCTTCAACTTCTTCAAAGTCATTTAAAATCTTTCAACCTTTCTCGAAATTGACTAAAATCGATTGAAATATTAAAAATCCTTTACATTTTCTAAAATCCCTTAAAATCTCTTAAAAATTCTTAAAATGTTTGAATTTTTTTTTAAATCTCTTGAAATTTCTTGAAATCCCTTCAAATTCCTACAAGTTTTTTAAAAATAATTTTTAAATAACTCGCTTGACATTCTTTAGAATCGCTAAAAATGCCTTGAAATCTAATGAATTCTCTTAAAAATCTTAAAACCTTTTTGAATTCTTTAAAAATTCCTTGAAATTCATTAAAATCTATTAAAATTCTTCTAAGTCTTTTGAAATCCCGTCAAATGTCTTGAAATATTTTGAACTAATTTCAAATCTTTTAGAAAGAAACTTCGAAATCACTTGATTTCTTAGAAATCTCTTCAATTTCTTTAAAATCATTCAAATTCGCTTTATACTTCCTAAAATTACTTAATTATCTTGAAATCCTTTGAAGTTTAAATCGTTTGCAGTGATTTAAAATCATTCAAATGGCTTGAAATTTTATAAAATCCCTTCAAAATCTCAAAACTTCTTAAAATTCTTTAAAAATTCCTTGAAATTACTTCAGATCACTTAAAATGCCTTGAAATTATACGAAAATCCTGAAACTCTTTTGAAACCTATTCCTCGCCTATTTTTATTTAAAAAAATATCTTTTCACCTTTTTAATGATATTAGGTCAAGCAATAGGTACTGTGATGACTGGTATTAATTTATTATTTTTACGCAATCTTGTATAATAATTCTATCGTAAGAGGGACCTTATATTTCTTATATTATTTTTCCCTCGGCGGGAGAAATGCGGAAATTATCCGGGAATTTTGAGGGCAAAATTTATTAAACACCCTGATTATGTTATGCACCAAGGGGGAGTAGATAGACTCCAATGAATGGAGGATTTATAGTGAATAACAGTGGTTTTCGGTAGTTAATCACAAAATATTAGAATATTCAAATGAAGGGAGGTCATTGAATGAATAAAAATGGTTTTTTATTCTTGACAAATGAAGGTACCAGGTGAAAAGTACGGCCCTGACGCGTAATAAAAGCGAAAGAACGAAAGAGTAGCTCGATCTGACGGTTGATGGAGACGTCGTCGTTCCAGACAGACGCCTCGGACGCTCGCGACGTTTGATCGACAGCATTTCTCTGGTTCACCCTTCTCTCTCTTTCGTTCTTGCAATCCTCCACCTCCACCCTTTTCTCTTTCGATCCTCTTCACACACGTTACGTTAGACTAAGAACTGGTTGCCTCTCGTTCTCTCTTGTCTCTCTTTTGCCTCCCCTTCATTCCTCCTCACTCGGTTGTATAGAACCACTTATTTCGCGCCCGCTGCAGTCATTCGTGTTTTTGCCGAAACCTGATTATAAATATCTGCAAGGCAAAATTAGTTGTCTCCTGATATTTTCGTTTTTATAGACGTGGTGTATCCCGTCAAAATAAGGAAGAAATTTTCGACCTTGCTATTATTTTCGTTAATATAGAAAAGCTATTGATCAGTTCTGGGCCTAAAATATTGTGTGTGTCTGTGTAGAGGAGGGGGGTGTTACAAAAAATGTGTAGTTCGAAATTTTAAACAATTTATGCCCTAAGACAGTTCAATATTGAACATCATGGACCTGTAGCAGAATCATTTGATGCAAGGTCGTCAATCGATAGAGACAATATCAATTTATGAGCAGCTTTAATCCAATCGATTGATATCGATAAAACGTGACATTAATAGGGACACTGCACGAAATTAGTATCTATTGACTCTATTAAAAGGATTACTGATCACTTTGTATTTGCCTTTTCTCTACTTGACTTTATCAGAGGGCAACAAGAGTATAAGTTTGTGGAATTAAATCAGCATTATAAAACTTTCAGTTATTTCATGGGATCAATAGTTTTCGATTTAAAATCACTGTCACTCTAGAATTATTCATGTTTTATTTAAGACCTGCATTGAAATATTCAATATCCTGCCACAAAAAGGAAAGAATGATAATCATCTGAGAAGGATAGAAAAAGTGTCAAGTGAAATAACCGCAGACAACACGTTTACGATCATTAAATCGGACGTTAAATAAATTGTGACTCTTTTGAAACAATTGCTGACCTTTGAACCGTACAAAGAGCGGTTGTTTATAAAAGCTTGAGGTAAAATCAACGTAAATTTAATATTTATCGCGTTATGCTTCATGAGTCCGTTTCGCAGGTTCGTTTCAATTCAGCCAGAATAGAAGAGGCGAGGTTCTTTATCGCCACATTATATGTGCTGATGATTTAAATCTGACAACGAGAAAGAATGGGAAACCGCGGTGATTCGGTCATTCTATTTATCGGTATTCTACTGCGATAAATAATTTGCACGAAGGCATATACTTATCGAGTTGCATCATTCCAGTTACGTCATTTTGTCTTCAGAAACCTCAAATACTGGTAATATCGTGATACGGGAGGAAAGCTTTGGTCAAAGTCGAAATCCTTCGATATACATATACCTTCTTCAGGAATGTCCGACAATCGTCGATAAATCAATCTTTACCGCCTTGCGTCACCTTCACTATACTGGGTCTGTATGTACCTGGATGAACCTTTATGGCGGACATAACTCGTCTGATTTCACCTAAGATTATCACGTTATTTATTGGAAAGCGGTTCTTTTGGACTGACCGAAATGTCGTTTTTTCTCGCTTTATTTATTGCAGAGTGATTCCCAGATTCCTGTAATATCTGGACGAAAATGAGTCTTTTGCTATAAAATGTGTATTTACTGCAGGCTAATTAAAATGAATTTTAAATTAACTTTGGCTCTCGTGTTTTGAAATCTGCATTTTGGTCACAATCGTGATATTTTTTTAAGAGTCTGACTATTTTTTTTTTTACATTTATTGGAATAAAAATATAAAAAGTTTTCATAGTTTCCAAAACCCGAAATTTGTATTTATTTACTAGTAAAAATTTACGTGGCGTTACCCGGGATTTTAAGAGATTTCATAGAATTTAAAAGAAATTTTGGGAAAATTTCCTAAAATTTAAGAAATTGAACAATATGTACAATTTTCTAGGTAATTTTCTTAAATCATTTGTTAATTTTTTTAGGAAATATTCTCTCTAAATATTTGTGAATTAAAAAATTCCCCACTAAATATTGGGAATTCTTCAAAAAAATTTAATCTCCAGTCATCATCTATAATTCTGTCCAGTCTTTATAATTTTTTGGGCTGTCATTTCAAGTCAATTAATGCAAATCTGCGAATTTTTCCTGTTAAATTATTAATTAAAATTAAATTAATTCCAGAAAGTTTGCGGAAATTAGTATCCTAAAAATTTTCGGAAAAATTTTCTAAGAAATTTTTTACAGTGTAGCGATGAAAAATTTTTCAGTTTTACGTTTTAGTTTTGTTCTTATTGCGATAGAAACTAAATTATTATTATTATTTTTTTGAAGAAGAAGAAATTTCGATTTTCAGCATGAAAGACGAAACAATTTTCCCATAAAATTGCAGCTCGACATTTTCAACTTATCATAACTTCCTTGGACTTTTCCTACTTTCGTTAAGTCGTTAGTAGTCAGTTGGGGGTCAGAGTTTGCTCTTTGCTCGTAGGACCATAACGAAGATGCACACTGTTTCGGTTAGGTAAATGCCAAACGTTAATTCTCATAACCCGAACTTGGTAAACGCGAAGTTACGCACACAGTCATACACATATTTTGCTGTATATGCGCAAAGATGAGACGACTGCGAGGTGTTATAAACCCGTGGGATAGGTCGAGAGGGAAAGATTCGTAACGAGTAGTGCACAAGGGAGACAAAAAAAAAAGAGAGCGTTACAGCACAAGTAGGTAAAAAGGGGTTGTTGGGGGTGGCGTGGGGGTTACGAGTAAAAGCCAGAGTAGTGAGCAAGGGACGAACTGCAGCCTCGCGTTGCACGACTTGATAATAATAAACTGAAAAAGGAGCAAAAGACGTTATTTTGAAAGGGAAATGCAGAAGAGCGCCGCATTTTTATGTCTTCGCCAGAACTTTTCATCTCTCCCGCGCGCTAAAGGGGACGCAGAGGGACGGGGGTGTTCTCGCGATGGGGCGAAACGGGTCGGCAAAGAGCATGACTCGGGGTGAGGGGAAGGATCTGCTATCCGGAGGCTGGGGAGGACGCTAAAAACGCGGAATGAAACGGCAGACTGCCGCTGATGAAATTCATAATTTAGATCCAATGCGCTCTCTGTACCTCGTTTAGAATACACTGCTATTTATAGTCGAAATTTTCTCCTTCGGAACGATCTCCCCATCCACTCACCCATCCAAACTCCTCGCGCCGCGCGACCCCGGAAACGTAAACTCGACACCCCCAACCTCCTTCAACAACTTTTTAGTTTGCCGCGAAGACAGCGATACACATGGCATTTTCCTGGCGCGAGAGTTTTATTGTTTCTTATGACCCCACTGGTTAAGCCCTAATTTTGCTTTTAATAATTTCGTCTTTTAATTGAAGCTCAGCTTATATTTTTTGGAAATTGATCCATGAAGATAATTAATCTTGATTAGGGGAAAGGTGCCCACAGTTAGTTGTTCGGTGTGCACAGAGTAAAAAGGAATATATGCAAAATTATTAAATAAAATGTTTCTTAATTGCTGAATATCTATGACTTTATTTCATAGGTTTTTTTTTTTAGAATTCGAGAACTTTCCGTATTTATTATTTTTTTAAATTGAAATGTGTTTTTGAGACATTACTATTACATATTAATTTTTCGAAAAAATATATTCATTGAGATTATTTGTGCATAAAAATGTGTAAGTGAGGCTTCAGACAGAAAAATACACAAGTTACTGAGGTTTTCTGTGCCTCTTGCTTCATTCCCGAGGGATCAGGAAATAGTGACTCTTGCTCTCGCGAGAAATATTTACTCGCCTCGTGGAAAACCATCTCGCTCACTCTATTTCGATATATATCCCGCAGAAAGATCTTTCGCCTTTTCTAAGGAGGGGAAGGACATTCGGTCTGATAATCGTTCAAATATCCTCAGAAAAAATAATAGAGGAAAAGATATTAAAGTGAAGATGTTAGAGTCAGGGTGTCCAACAACCTGGAAAACCTTGAAAATCTGGAATTCTTGAATTTTTTTGAAAATTGGAAATCTCCTTGAATTTTTCATTAGAACCATGAATTAAAAATGTATTCTTTTAATATTTTGTCAATTAAAAAAATGCAATCGTTCATTTTTTAGTGTATCAAAACAGTTTTCTTTAATTATTTGATACGCAAAAAAGTGTCGATCTGAAAAAAATTAATTTCTGAACCTGGAAAACCTGTCAAAGTCCTTGAATTATTTTCGTGGTAATTACTGGACACCCTGAAGAGCAGAAAGTAGAAAAAACAAGAAAGCGACTCAAAAAGTGTACATAATTCTTCAAGAAGGATACGTACATATATATTTATAATGGATATTTACAGAAAAGCGTGTTTTCAGACAAAAAAATTTAAGCAACCTGTTGCACCATGATTTACCTTCTAAAAAGACTAGAATTCGTCTTTAAGTTTATATGAAAACATGAGAATGACAATTTAGTAAAGATCATTTGATTTGGCCCCTAATTCTTAAATAATACATTAATTAATCGGGTAATAAGAGCAAATTTTCATTTCGTAACAATAAACATTCCTTACTAAAGCTAGTTAGGATTTTTTCAATAACTTCCGAAATGTTACCGTAAAAAATGACAGCAAAGAATTACATGGTTCCTCGACTTTCGAACAGGTTAATTTGATAAAAATCTTAAAATATTCCCGAGCATAATTTAATAATTTCTCAAACTGATGCAAGTGGTGAATTTTAGCCTCTTTAAAATAAATCTACCCGGGCAGATATAAACCTATCAAATCGTGCGTGTGGAAGGCGCTCAAATTAATATCAATTCATTCGGTTTTCATCGAGCACCGGGCCTCAATAGAAGATTGTCGATCGCCAAGTTTCGTGTCCAGGGACCGTTAAAGGCTGCGAATTCAAGTGGACGTGACTCTTTGTATAATATTACATCCTATTAGGGATAAAATAACTGCCGGATGAAACGCGACAGCAAACGATAAACGGAAGGGGCAGTTCTTCAAGATGCGTGCCATCCAGCCGTCACTATACCTTATACCGAATAATACACCTTCTATTTACGAAAAGAGGTTCTATTCCTCATCTTCTGTGTGCACGAGCACTTGTTAGTTATCCACTTCATAGAGAGCAGTGCAGTTGTATTGAAGATCGAACACTTCGGAAAAAGAAAGGTGCTTACCCCTCAATGATTGGCCATTGGCTTTAAATATACGTAATCAACCCCTTCTTTGAAACGAACATTTTAACTAAAAATGCTCAAAGTGTACACGATTTCTTGTTGAATTTTGAATGGAAAACTTGGTATTCAATCATACAAAATATTGATTAAACCAATTAAAGGGCAATTGAACCAAAACAATAACATTGAATATGCATATTCAATGTAATTGAATATACAAACAATACACAACGTAATTGTTTTACCATGGTAAAACAATTACGTTGTGGTAGGTTTTTGAAAAAGACATGGGTTTTAAGGTCAAGGGAGCGTTACGTAACATCGACTTTGAACACACCCTCCCTTCCCCATATAACACACAGTAACATTTGAAGGACGCCCTCCCCTCTAAATTTTGTTACGTAATACTTGAACGGCCCCTTATGGTAAAGTATTACATGCCCTTAAATCATTTTTTAATGAATTTGAAGGATGAATTATTAACAACTGAATTCCCATCCCACAAATAATAATCCGACACTTACAAATATCCAAAACCCCTAGAGAGTGATATTATTTATAAAATTGATTGAGATTATTAACGATCGATAATTTCCATGTTCATTTCCAGCTGACACGGTTAGTCGTACTTCCTCGTTTCTTTATGCGACGAAGATAAAAATAACGGTAACAGGTGCGCGAATGCAAAGCAGACTTTGGTACTCTGACAATTTATGTATGCACATACCCTGTCAATATAGAGCCACTGTGCACATAAACCTGTACCCGGTGCTGCACGTGGTTTCACGAACCAGAATCGAAATGTTGACGAGATTTGGCTGCACTTGATACCTTTGATGATAGTGGGATGGAGCCAGGGTGATGGGGTTGGGGTGGGGGTGGGAAAAGGTCGTACTTCAGGTACAGGTCCTGTATAAAGTGCGTTATCACGCGCGTTCGTAATGGTCAACAGCCAATCGGCTGCAGCTTCTCCTCAAACTCTGTATAGTTTATAGTGTGGCTTATACGAAACCAATTGGTTTCGTCGCATTTTCTTCGTCGCCTGGTTCAGTCGGTCCGTCACTCCAAGCAATTGACTTTGATCCATCCGTCACGCATAACATTGAACGCAATTACGGTCAATTTAATGCCACTCGACGCCGCCGCCACTATTCTATCGAATCGAATTGGTGTCGATCTCCTAGGTGGAAAATATACTGTCTGCGGCTGCCTTTTGAAAATATCGATCGATTCTACGGCAAATTGGTCACTATCTAAAGGTGTTCAAATTATTTAAATTGGTTTATATTTATCTTAGAGCTTTTGAAACTATATTTAAAAAATTATTACGAATATATGCATTGTGCAAGTATGCTTGACATATCCGTACAGAAATGAAGGGAAAACTGGTCAATAACCCATTAAGATTAAAATAGTATTCTGGATTAATTATTTGCATTATCTGATTACTTAACAAGCTAATTTTCTGAAAACAAAAATCTCGTTATTAAAAAATAGTTTTATCGAAAATAGATTCTCGATATTTCGAAGTCTGGAGCAACATTCTCTCTTCACCTATTGGTATTTTAGAAACGAGATCAGAAACTACCAACTGATTTTAAGGAATTTAAAATGATTTCAAAAGAACTCAAGCAATTTTAAGGAATTTTTAAAGAAATTCAAAAGAATTCGGATGAGTTTCAAGGTTTTCAAGTAATTAAAAAATTTTGTTAAGTATTTCAAGGGATTTTAAATGAAATTAAAGAATTTTAAAGGATTTTAAGAGAACTCCAAATAATTTAAGGATTTTCAAGACCTTTCACGTGATTTAAAAAATTTCAAGGGCATCTTAAAGAATTTCAAGAGATTTTACAAGATTTCCTAAAGAGCTTCAAGATTTTGAAGTAATTTGAAAAAACAATTTAGTTTCCCCAACTTTACGTTTGCAATAATAAATATTTTTTTTTTAAATTAGGCCATTTATCTCCGTAAATGGCCTAATATCCCTAATATCCCTTGAAACCTTGCGAAACCTTTTTAAATCCTTTGAGATCACTTCTCGAATTATTTATCGATTTATTTTTTTTTTCTCAATGCCGAAAATTCGACTATTTAGATATTTAGCTGTATAATTTCACTAATAAATGAGAGAAAGAAAAAAGTAGGTTACCACACATTTCACTGAGAAATAAATTATCAAACATAAAAAGTTCTGTCTTGTCGTCCGGCGAAGAAATAACGGCCACATCAGTGCAACAGAGTATGAATGAGGTTAGATGGCGGGAAATTCATAACAAGGACTGCCAACTGACAAATATACTCGGCACTCTCGTGCCCTGTTGCCAAGTTTTTCTTGAAACTTGGAGCATTTATTTATGTATATTGGGGGAAAATAATCCGAAAAATGAAAATTCATAATTAGAAGCATTTTAAACTCGATTTTATTCAATATTTATAAGCAAGTATCTCAGTCTATCTATTTTTAAACATAAGGAATATTTGTCTTTACGTTACCAGCAATGATTTTTTTAATACGGTCTGTATAGGCCCTCCCGATGAAGCACCCGATCCTCCTTAAAAACTCTTGTAATATTTTGAAAACTCTAAATACCTAGTTGTTAAAAATTATGAAATAATTTCATATTTTCAAATGTTATAATTCCATGTTTCATTATCAACAATCCATGGGTAATATTTATAGAATGGTTGTAATTTAGAATGAATATAGAATGATTTGAAATTTTTCAAAGGGATCGACAGTATTTCGACAGTTGAGGGGCTCAGCAGGTTTAATGCACTCGACCAATTGCAGAATAAATTAGCATGCAAATTTCGCGAAACGCCTACCGGCCTGTGTAAGTTAGGTATGGTTATACGCGATTAAACTTCTTCTCGTGTAGGTTCCTACGCGTAGAGTCGTCTTGCATATACGCATACTTTGAATTACCCTTTCGTCGGGCGAGCCATCAATCATTCCGAGACATCGATAGGCTGCCATTACGATCAAGCTCGCAAGCGTGGGTTCTGTCGATCCTCCAGATCGATCCAATCTCGACATACAGTGGATCCACTCTCCTCTCAGACAATCCTTTCATCCGCGTTTTTGTCTTTCTTTTTCAAATTCATACGAAAAAAAACCTCTAGAGGGGAAATTGGTGTTAAAAAATGAAAAAATGTAATTTAGCGATTGTCGATTATACGAGAGCTTTATTCACCTTTGGTCCTACTCGTAACAAGTTCGTTGGGAATCAAGGACTCGCAGAATACCTGCAAGTACTCGACTTCCACATAAATCTACTTACCATACTTAGGTACACGACATGTATGCGCAACACGTTAACACGTATCCAAACGGTTTTAATCTTTCCACCCGATCGATTGCAGTCGATGCTTGCGATCGAGGTTGCCAACCTCCAGGCATCAGTAACTTGAATTCAGAACTCTGAGAGCCAGACGTCGTTCAATTTTAGTATCTTTGGAAGCCAACTGAAAGAGCTTATCTTTTTTATTCAATCTGTATTGTTGGTAAAATATAGGCTAGGGGGAAACAAGCTCTTTGAAACTGCCGTACAAGATTTTTGTAGATTCTGTTGAAGGAAGCCTGTATAAAATGTTTTTGAAATGTATTACCTGTTTATAAATGTATTGGATACTAATGAACATTTTTTTTTATGTTACAGGTAAGTTGATCGAGGCTTTTATAGAATCAATGCTTTTTCGTGAGTATATATGACTTTAATATTGATATAATTATATAGAAATAAGAACATGAAAAGTTAGAGATGCAAAATGCTAAAAAATAAATGGAAGGGAAGAAGAGATGTAAAGTGTGGAAGGAGAAAAGATGCAGAAATGAAAAGAAGGGATTGAGGGAATTGTGGAGGGATTGAGGGAAGGTGTGACAACAACCAGGGAAAAAGGGTTGGAGGAATAGAAGAGAGACAAAGATGTAGAGAAAGAAAGGTGTAGAAGTGTAGAGGGAAGGAAGGAGATAAAGGAAAAGGAAGATCAGAGGAAAGATAAGGTTCATAATGAAAGGCATTCATTCCAGTGCGAACCCGACAGTGAACTTGAGTGACGTGGTTGCAGACAGCTGCCTAAAACCTGATCGGTCCGTCCATCCGTTCGCGTTGGCTCTCACGTGATTCCTCTTATGATATCGTATAACCCGCCAAACCGGAGGAGAGGAACAGATAAGTTCCCCAGCATCCGATTTTAACCGTGCAAGGTGCATGCACCTTCCTTCTGCAGGTCGCTGGAGGAACCAAGATTTTTTAATTCTGCAACTCAAGGTCGCAGAAAGTCAACTCTTGATTGTTCATTCTTATTCTTATTCTTATTCAAGATGCTTCAAGGTGCTTCAAGATGACAACTTTGGTCGCGATTAAAAAGAATTAAAAAGAACTCTTACTCTCAGTGGCGTTTATTGATGTTATAAAAGCTTTTTACAGCATTTTTCTGCGATATATCCTTTTTCCCTCATTGCGACACTTTCTCCGTTCTAGACGACGATAAACTTTGTTGGGTGCGTTATTTTTGACTTTTATCGCTTTTAAATGTGTTCATCGGTCGAGTTCATAGTTCGTTATCAATACTTTCGATATTCACGAAAAAAACAATATTGTAACGTGTGACCAAATGCGTCATTTAGTTGGTAAACTTTTTTTATCTTGAAACATTTGCCCTAAAAAAGGCATGTTCCTCTTTGTGATTCTCGTCACATATCCCATATATTTTTTTTCTCAGCAGTGGCATTTGTTTGTAGCCGTAATTGAAAGATAAGAGCTGAAAAAGGCGTTAGTGAGATTTTCCAGCGTCGGGAGGTTGGAACCCACCCACGATGTAGTAGTAGGCCACATTTGGTACCTATTATAGGAGAAGAGCGATAAATCTCTCGAGTACTCGGACCTCCTCGAAGTGTCGCGAGAAAGTCTGCTCAGTCTAAGAAACTACGAAAGGGAGCAGCAGAATCGAAAATCGGGAGGCTGTCCTGATGTTCTTCAGAAGACTCCATTACTTTGTTATTCGAACTTCTCGTAACTTTGGTTTCTATTGAAAAGATTAACGTCCTACTGAAAGATTCGATTTGTTTTCCCTGCTCTTCGCACTTGTCGCTTTTAATTGAAAATATTAATATTATAACATGATTTAAAATTAAATGATTTTAAATTATTATCTTAGAACTGAAGATAATGAAATAAATTGTGCATAATAAATAGCGTTAATGGAAAAAATAGTTCTCTCTGCAACAGAGAAGCTGTGAATGATTCATGCAGAAACGAATTACTCTTGGGTTCTTACGTGCCATTTGACTTGGATTGATTCATCGATCTGGAATCATCTACGTTGATTCCTTGCGAAGAAGAAGAGAAAGTCCACTTCTATGATAGTTGAATCATAAAGCATAAAACCCTCTCTTGAATAGTGAATCGTGCTACCGAGACATCATCCAAGTTATTTGAAAATCACGAGGAGGAACAATAACCTCATTGTGAAAAAGTCGCATTGCCTAAGAGCAATAAATAATGACGTTAGTATCGACGAGCTATAATATTTAATGAACTGTCCTTTGAGCCACAATTTTATGATGTGCGAAATAAATTGATCAGCAGCTTCATGTATTTTTAACGTTGCGCTTTCATTCGCTGATTATATTATCATATTCTTATATAGGATTCTTCATTTTTAAATTTCAACTCTGAAAGGATATCATCAGATCAATAAATAAGAAACTCTCTTCAAAACCTTTAAAATCTCTGGTAATGAATAATCTGAAAGGTGTTTTTGCTGAAAATAATTGTTTTTACCTCCGTTGTGTGATAATAGTTCAGAACTGATTGAAGAAGAATAATGATGCTGTTATTATATCAAGAAAGTACGTTTTGACCCTAATCTAGGATCACCATAAAGTAAAAACAGTGGCCCTGAAAGGCTGGTTGCCCTCGACATCTGTTTCAGGAGTTAATAATCTTTCCTCACGTGCTCAGTCCAGAGGACCCACGTAAATTTTGGACGTCTGCTACCGTGTTCCCTCGATGGACAATAACCTTGACTGGTGATGTCAAGGGTCGCCATTACAGCGTCTTACCGCAAAGCGCCCTCTCATTCGCTCGTACCGGCAGCATCACTAAAAATGTTTCAGAGATGTTCTTTTCTTCCTTTCTTCGTTTTTTTCTTCTATGCTTTTTTTCTTCTATGCTTTTTTCTTCTTTTCTTTTTCCTTTCTCTTCTTTCTTTCACTTCTTCGTATTTCTTTTATCTACTCTTCTCTAATCCATGTATTTCGTAGGAGTCTTCATCGTCCACTCATGTTACCGTTCTTCTTTTCGGACACCCATGACCATGACGTTGACGAAATTACGTGATCGTTACAGTTTCCTTGTTGGTCCTACTTTTCATCCTCCTCCAATGCCTCCCTTCGTGAAACTCGTCGAGCTCTGAGACTAAGGCTCGCCATAAATATTATCGGTGACGGTTTCAGGAAGAGAGGGGTTTCGGGTAAAAAAAGAAACTCGCTCGAAACCATAGACGACCTTGCGTCGCCTATGAGGATCAGCAATTCAGCACCAACGACTTCCAAACTCGAACCCATTCAATACAGCTCCCTCGTTAAAATCGGCAAAAAACCCTGATTTCGTACCTCAAATTTTCCGGCCGTGTGGTCTACTTCAAATCTTCTTGGAAGAGGTTTTACAGCTTTTAAGGAGTCGTGGAAATTTATCCTCGAAATCTGTATAAAGCAGGACATGAACTGAAGTTTTTTAAAATCATCAATAAAAATTCATTCAAGAAATGATTGTAAATTAGCCTGGAAAATGATTAAAAATTGACCTGGAAAAATAGGGAAATGACTTGAAATTTGAAATCGAACCTTGAATCGCCACCCTGGGAAGGTAGAATTTCCAATTGACGTCAAAGAAACTCACTCTATGAGTATCAAATATGATGAAGGTCTCCCTAAGGAAATTATCATATGGTATAAACAAGCAGATTAAGAAGTTTAGATTATATAAATTGTAGTGATAAAACATTTATGTACATTGTACAGTATGCAGGATTTCGCATCAGTAATTGAAGCTTAAAAATTCATATCCGATTTTGTAATATAAAGCTGCACAAAGTTGTGGATCGATGCTCGTAAACTTTTTATTCGAATTTAACACTTCACGCATAATAAATTCCTTTTCTGTGAGCCGAACTTAGGAGACAGTTCTTGGTTCTCTTGAAGCACAGTGACACATATGATTTTTTCTAGAAGTATACAGTGACCTTCCCCTTTGTAAAAGCCTTGCGACCGTTGGATGCTCTATAAATCAAAGATCCCTTACGTATGTCTTCAGCATCGCTCATACATTCTAAAAGATTCTGAAAAATTATTGTATTCATAAATCCTCTTCTGTTTCTTTAATTCAATTCAGTTTCAGAAGTCTCGGCCCGTCTCGAAAGGAACAAGTTTCTGAAGTTTATGTCCCCGTTTTCTTTGTACACATTACAGATTACACAATTTTATTGTACCAATAAGAAGAGAGGGGCATTAAATTTATATTTTTATTGACATTAAATTCGAATCTTTAAACTCCAACTTTTCAAATGTTTAAAAATTCGGTGAGTCTGGAAGAAATTATGAGGGTAATAAACTTTCGGGAAAGCTTACGAATTGGGAAGTAATCAGCCGCAATTCTTAAATTGATTGGGACTTTTTTTCATTATTCCATTTATTTTTTAAACATTCAAAAATAAAGTATGGGGCACAAACTGAATAACGAGCCAAATATCTTTTAATTCTTTGTTAAACGGCGGAGCAGTAATCTAACTTTGTTACTCTTTAAATCTCTGTACACCGAGAAAAAAAGTTTCTTCGTTTAAGAGGAAAATTCCTTTTACGAAATCCTCTCAAAAATGAGCATATTCCTCTATGAATTAGATTATTTTCCTCTACGTTTAAGAGGATTCCTCTTTATTTGAGAGAATCCTCTAAAATTAAGAAGAAAACTTTATATACCATATTGTAGAGGGAAAATTGCATCAGAATAAGAGGAATCCTCTTAAACGAAGAAACTTTTTTTCTCGGTGTAGAAAGGCAAGAAATCAGCACATTGTTGAATCAAGTTAGGAAATTTCTAAAATGAAATATATTACAGCCACCCTGAATGAATTTTACTCTCCAAGTGAAGAAAAATTCCTATCACAATAAATATAAGAGTAATGTTGAATTTCGATTATCCGGCAGTTTAATTTTTAGAATAACTGAACGAGAAAACAGGTTTTTGAAACACACAATAAACAGGTGATCGTCAGGGACATGATAGACATGATAGACATGATATCGTTCGTATTGTATGTCGCAGAGCATAAATCCAAGCCTGTTCGTTAATCACGTAAAGCCGTCACGACACGGGTTCCAGGTCCTATCATTGCCGTATCGCAAAGAAGTCGTACTCAGTACTAGCTGAGTTTGAGCCTCAGATCGGGAACTCCTAGGGCACATAGACGCGAAAGTAGACGTAGACGTAAACGTGAACGTAGTGCCTATTGGCACTATACGTGGTCGCATTCTGCAGCCGGCAAGGGAGCGAAGCTGAGGAACGAGTGGAGCGAAGCGGGAGTGATTTATGCTAAGGCTAACTGAGAGCCCTGGCCATGCTGTATATGTGTGCGATACAGTAAATGCTATAATGTACATATATCTATAGATATATTATATATACATATATAGTCGATCTGGTCGGCCATCTTGGGGTCCTCTCGTTTCTCTCCTGGGCCTTGGACCGATTGATGGACCGCGTTAGATCGCTACTCTGCATAAAACACTGCCATTCGCGACATTTCATGCCCTGCACGAGTCTTCTTAATTATAATCCACTTTTTAAATTATCTTCTTATCAAATCTAATCTAGTTTGCGGCAAAAGTTGAAGGTTTAATTTTTTTTTGAACTTATTAGTACGCTTTTTAAAGTTGCGATTTACTTCTAACTTTCATCTTCTGTCTGCTTAGGTGACTAAAAAGAGTTGAGCTGATTCATTTTTTCATTAGGATGAATAGAAAATCCACTCTCGTGCCCCTTGTAATTAATTAATTTAGCTAAAATAACTTGAATTCTGAGAAATCGTGTAAAGTTTCTTGAAAATCCTTAAATCGTTTGAAATCTTGTATTTTTTTTAATCAATATATTCTTCAAATTCTTTAAAATCCTTAAAATTTTTTCAAAACAGTTTAAATCACTTTTGCAATTCTTTAAAATCATTAAAATCTCTTGAAATTGTATGAAATTAGATAAAGTAGTAATTCGGAAAATAAAGATGATATCAAGCAGAAATTCGTAGAAATAAAAATTAGGGTAAATAGCGAGTCGGAAAAATGAAAAATGCGGGAATTGTCCGAGAATTTCTTGGACAAAATTTAGTAGTCACTCTGTGGATGCATATATACCCTGCCAATTATTCAATTACATTCAATTGAAAATCATCAATACGAAATTGATTAAAATGGCCATTATGTAGAGGCGAATTCGGGATTACAATAAAAGTAATGAAAAATCTTTTTAAAAATGAGATTTATTGAGAAAAGCTTCAGGTTATGAGTTGCTCGGTCTGGATTTTTTTCGCTGCAGTTCATTGTGCAATGTGCAGGGGACCAATCCGTCAGATTTGTGTCTTTCACTGGTTTAGATTTACGAGCGGGCCTTTTTCCTAGCCCGGGGGTCCGTATGCTGTGCCATTTGTCAAAGAGGCGCTTCCTACTCCTAATAACGTTCGGACGTTCTTTGCATCGAGAAATCGTGCATTGAACAGTGCACGGATCGACCTTTGCTTGCTCTCGTAAGGATCGTGGGGATATCTTCGCGAATCTTCCTCTCTCCCTTCTTTATTATCTGTATCTTCATCCCTTCCTAGATTCACTCTGTCCCTCTGTCTCTCTCATGTTTAGTCAAAAGAGAGAAAAAAGGACAAAGAAAAAAGAATGGAATCAGCAGTAAGGTACAAGGTATACCAACATTCCCACTTTCTCGAACCAGGGGTCACAATACACTGGACCTACGAAGAATTGCCATACAAATTGTCGCTCATTCATCGACGTGCCTCAAAGCTATATTGGTTTACTTTAGGTATAGACTTTTAAATTTTAGCCTCGTTTACCTGCTCAAAACCGCTAGCTTGCGGTTAATTTGCTTTCTTGAGCGGATGAATAATTGCACAACTACCCTGTCGGTGTCATGAAACTTTCTCGTCTGATCTTGATTTATTTATGGGGTTCAGGAAATACGTAATTAAATGTTCCATTCAAATTTAACCACGCTTGGAATCCCAACTCGTTTCCAAATACTTTTTCATCAATTCTTCATATATGTTATTTCTCAGTAGAAGAAATAAATTACATACTACGATTTTGATATTTAAGAAATCTACAGTTGTCGAATTTTCATTAAAGGCGTTTTAAGACGGAAGAAACTACTTAACTTTTTTCTTGTTTACATATCAATGCATCGATATTCAGCCTACTGAGGATTACGTGGAAGTTCATACGTTGGGCGAATGTAAGCTTATTATTATACGTATTCATATTTATCTTCCCTCCCTTTAGTTTGCAGCTGATAGAGGTCATTTTTTAGATAGACATGACTGATACTACCCTATTTTATCCAACAAATAAAAAACTGAAAAACTTTTGCATTCAAGTTTGTAAATGTCAATTTAAATCAACCTGAATATTTCCTTATTGCATATCAAATATGAAATATCAAATATTAAAAGTCAAATATTAAATATCAAGTATCAAAATAAATACCAAACATTCTAATTTAGAATTTCTCGAAAGTTTTCTTACACTTCCGACTCTTGTGTAAGACTTTTTTCACTTCTGACAACTCGAATCGTCCAATATTATATCTGTAGGAAATTTCTGAGAGGTATATGGGGGAGTAAGGTGGTTGATGGGAGAAGTGAGGATATGGAAGAAGGGTTTGGGGGGAGGGGGCGCGTTAGATCGGCAAGGGGTTGGCCGACGGCGAACAGAACGAACGGACAGGTCGCTTATTTATGGCAACCATACTTCAGATATATGAACTGGTTCCCGTCGAAAGTTCGGGGTGCGCATCTTGCCAGTTCAAAATGTATAGAGAGGTGTCCTGCCGCTTGCTTTCAGCGAAAGATTTGCGAGGGGTCACTTTAATGTAATGTGGAATGAGCTTCATTTTTTCTGCACATCCTTTAGCCCTGTCCCCTCACCCCCATTAATCCAATTGCGATTCGATCTTCGTTTACTGTTCTCTCTCGACTAAATTTAAATATTTCTGATCAGACACACATCAGTTATAATTATCAGTTATAATTATTTCGATAATAGAAATTATAATTAAGTGGGAAAAATTATCTTCCAAAACATGAGTGACCTCTCACCATTAAATTTTTTTATACGCTCGTTAACCATTTCAATAGGATACTTCGTATAGTAATTCCTCGTCTTGGTGCTACTATAGTATTTCCGGAACATTGAGGATGAAAGGTCGAGGAGAGCTTTTTCGACAGAATTGAGTGTAGAGGGCGCGAAGGAACCAAGAGGGGATGAAAGAGTCTTCTCTTGGGCAGGTGGGGGTAGATTTTTGGGTTTGTTTCTGAGGGTGGAAAGGGGGGCCAGTGCGAATAGCAGAGAGAACGACGATGGTTACGTTCTACGGATCAGGGAGCTCGATAGCGTGCCGAAGTCGAGGCGTACGGCAATAAATCCATTTTTCGTGAAGGGTCGGCAAAGGGGCGAGAGCAGGCAGGGTCTGATTAGCAGCCTGACTCGGTCGTACAGGATGACAGCCAGTGAGTTATAATATTGCCCATCCATCTATTTATCTACTCCATCGCTCTTTCTCTCCGCTTCTCCAACTATTCCCCTCTCCTCATCTTCCCCCATCATGGTATCATGAAACTCTAGATTCCAACCCCCCCTCTAGAATCCCCCCATTCGCCATCACCCTTTTCACCCACAAAACACCCTTTCTCTTTTCTCGCAACCAGCGTCTTTCCACAAATCTCGAAAACCACCAAGGATAAATATAAATTAACTCCAACCACTGGACCTGCCGAAATAAAGGACAAAGGGGATTCGTCGCTTATGCCTGATGAGTAGTTTTGGCTCTCGAGGGAAATCGACAAAGTCGAAAGAGTGGATGAGAGGAACAGTTTTATTGTTTGATTGCCAGAAAAGGAAAGTGGAGGATGAAGGATTAAAAGTTATTTTTTTGTTGGGAAAAATTGAATTTCTTTTGGAGATTCGAATTGGCTAACATAATATTTCTTATACTCTGTGTTATTCTTGTCATTTGGAAATTGATGTGAAAGGATATATTTTTTATCTACATTATAATTTTGTCTACAGTTCAAAGAAGATTAGAAGGGATTATGTTAAATAATGTGCTGAAGAGTTTTACGAGGACATTTATAGGTAATTCGTTTTACATGAAGACGATCGCAGAGTTATATCTTGAACGTAAAAAAAATATTAAGCTCCTCTGTGTACGATTGAAAAGATGATCCAGGAGTCATAAAGTTTAAAGCTATCTTTAAATCTTTATTCACGCTTTTAAACGGAACTCTGAATCAACGTTTGTTGGATATTTAGTATAGTTTTCTGCAATATTTATCAATCATTTGAGTACGATAAATCGATTGAATCTGAGATTGGAATAGACTCCGTTTTGAGATGTTTAAAAAATTATTGTACATTAGTCAAAAGAAGGAAAGGGTCGACCTAAGGAGAGAAAGAAAGTCGACAATCGTAGACAAGAGTTGTGAGTGAGCACAGATGTACCAAGTGAACGAGATAGAGGCAAATAGTCGGAGAGCTGGCTACGAAAAACTGTACCGATAAGGTACACGACGTTTGAGCTCGTAAACCTCTAGAAAGTAGTTTGTACATCACCAAACGGCTTTTCTGGCTGTTCGCACAGGCCGCAAACGGAAATGGCAGCCGGTTTTCCACGACCAAAAAATGTGCCCAAAAAACCGATAAGGT
>CAJFCP010000114.1:735759-749433 GCA_904066005.1 Synergus itoensis | reverse complement strand
AAGTGAAGAGAGAGGGACAAACGGGAGGAGAAAAGGAGAGAGGGAGAGAGAGCGAGACTGGACTAGTGATAAGTGGGATGGGGGCGTGGGTGGTGGGTGAGCGGTGGGGTGAAATGCGGCGCCCCACCCCAGTGGTGGGGATGGGTCAGGGTCGCGGGAGTTTGGAGGGGGGTAAGGAGAACTGGCAACTGTACCTTGGAGAGGGGTGGATCGGTAGTGGGGATGTGAGTAGCGGAGCCATCAGTGCGCCACGTGCTGCCGATGCGGGAGGATGTACGTTTTCCTTATTTCTTCTACTGTCCCGCGGGACCTCCCGGGTCTATTTTCTCGCGTTTGACAAGTTTCCTCAATGACACAAGTGCCAATTTTTAATCCTACCTAGAGAAGATTTATTCAATTCGATATAACATCACGTAGACGAGAATCAATGGAAATTAAAGTCGATTCGCGGAGAAAATCGAGAAAACTTGGTTCGCAAATATTCGTCTCCCGTGATGATTTGTTTGAGTGCTGAAACAGTTTTGTGAATTGAGTTTGGTGGATTGAGAAAAATGTGATATGGTGTCACCGAAAGTGGATTTCGAAATTTCGATCCTGGTGATTCGTGGTCCTTCCCTTTCTGAGAGACGTGTCCTTTTTCAGCGAAAGCTCACGGATTATTCTTCTTGGAACCACTACTTGTGGTGAGTGCTTTTGGAATTACGTGAATAAGTAGAAAAAAAAATGGAAATGTTTTCACTTGTGTGATGCATTTCCTGGGAGATAGTGGTATGCGAGGTCAATGGTTTCTGAGTTCAATACCTGTAACTTGGCTTTCGTTATCGGTGCAGATAAGGTGAAATTGACGTAACATCGAACGAAACATTGAGCAAGGGATTTTAAATGGTCATGAATTTTTATCTTGGATCTTACGTGTGAGTGATGTGACACTTAAATCATCAATCAAAATAGGAAAAACAAGTTTTCTTCTTAAGTTTAAAAAATAGAGGAAGAATTTTGAAAAATTATATAATGTAAAAAGATATACAAGGGAAAGCTTTCACATTTCATGAAACTTTTTTGATTTAAAAAAAAAATGAAAAAGTCGGTTTCAAGTGCCTCTTGATGAGATTTGTGTCGAAATTCGAATTGGATGAAAGGCGGGAATGAGCAGAAGACGCATGGCTTTTTGAATTGGTCCTGACAGTGAAGAGATGCACATCCACTATTAGGAGTCTGTTCACTATCCGTATGCATTCAGTCTTTTTTTCCTTCCCGGCGAATCGACGCGATTTTTTTGTCAGTTCGGGGAAGCGCGGGGACAATGGGTATTGTTGCAAAAGTGGATGAATGGTCCCAGGTTTTTAATCAGACATTTTTTCGTGTTTTTTTTTTTTTTTTTACTTTTTCTGCTTTGCTTTCGACGAGCGTAGCTAAAAAACACGCGAGTGTGGCCGCGAGGAATTGTGTAAACAAAAGTGCGGCTGACAGGTGGCCGAATCATGCCAAGTGTGCGTGACCGTGTTTAGTTATGCGATCAAAGGGGCATTTAAAAAAGAGTCTTGTCGACGGAAGTGTATGTGCGACATGTCGAGCGACAAGAATCAGCTCAGTTTTTATTCCAAACGCTTCTTTTTGAAAAATTGTATGTATGTACTTGAAATGTAAGCTGTGCTGAAAATCTGATAGTTTCGTGTGAGATAATTTGAATATAATTGAAATGTTTCTCAAAATATGTTTTATCAGTTCATTTTTGAATCAGTTAATTAAACAAGTAAAATCTGAAAAAATGAATCATCCGAGAAAAAAAGGAATAACAATTTTTCGTTTATTCTTCAAAATTCTTATTTCATTTTTGCTTTTGATTCAGATGTATAAATTGAGAGGTTGACGTTTGAATCATGGGATGTAAATCTTATTATCGATATCGGCCATTGAATGAGCAGGACTCGATGCACAAAAGACGCTTTCATTTATGAACGACTACATAAACATTGAGTACATTTACTGTACAGTTTGCAACATTAATACTCGTGAAATTCCTTAAAAGAAACAATTTCTCAGAATATAAAAACACGAATTGTACACTAATATTGGAACCATTATGAAAAAAGCAGTTCTCAAAATTTACATACGTCAATGTTTTTCCTTAGTGCGTATATTTTTTTTAAATGCCATCCGGTGATCGATCGATGAGCTGCTGTTTATTATTCCTTCATTTGGCTTCTCAAAACTCAATCTATTCTCGAGTGTTTAAGTTTTTTGAAATCCTGAAGTCATGAGAAATTGTAAAGTGTAGAAATTTTGGATTATTCATTTTGATATTATGAAAATTGGAAAAGAGAGAGAAGAGCTTTTCTTAATGGCGTAGGTCAGGTGTTTTTCGTGTAGATCTGGGTAGCGTGCTCAAAAATAATTCTCATCGTCCGTATAATGTTCCACGTGTGCCAATAATATCTCACACAGGTAGAATTGTGTTCACAAGTGCGATCTCGAATGTGGCAGCAGTTCGCAGTTTACTATTCGTTATTGTAGCGTCCGAGTGTGCAATCGATCATGTTTTATCCACAATGCTTTGTATCTGTGATCACTTCTTGGCGGTTTGTCAGTTGGTCTGCATTTCCCTCGATTTTCCCAGCGTCATTTCTCTTCAAGTGCCACTTTTGTTCCAAGTACCCAAACTGACAATTTTGAAATCAGGAAACAAAAGCTCATTAAAAATAATAACTTTTAAGAATTATTAAGTATCAACTAATTGGATAGTCATTCTCCGACCTGAAAATTTATTAATTTATTAACGGTAATATAAAGACCATGTGGGATACGATGCAGAAAAAAGCAAGCTCACGATGAATTGAGTATAACGAGGGATAATAAATGATTGTTTTACTCTCGTCCCATTTTCTCTCTATATACAGGATATACAGTGTATGCCTTCCCAGTATCTCGCGTAAAATACTGTCGCGTGCATATGTTTTCGTGACTTTTTCGACTCGTCTCAAGTTCTGCCGTATATGTACTCGATGACGCACTGTGTGTATTTCAAGCGAATGATTGATAAACCGACGTGGGAGTATACAAAAGATATATCTGTATACCTCTCTACAGTTATTGTCGCTTCGGGGTATCCGATGATTTCTGACAGAATCATACCTATATGTGACAAATGCTACGTTCCATTCCGCGATTTATATTCGAATGTTTAATCCTGTCGTTTATACCTTTCCCGAAAATTTACGATCCACTAAAAAAAATTCATCAGCTTTTTTGTTGTTCAAGTATCCGAAAGGTAAAACATGATTCGAAAATATCTTCTGAAAGAGAGATCTGAGAGTTTTCTGCTCTCTATAATTTGATAATAAAGAATTTTGATTGACGTGAGACGTTTCTTAATTAGTTTGTAGGATCTATAATCCATATTTCTTTGGTGGAAAATAAGAAAACGAAATGGATGATAAGAGCAAGCTCAGTCACCAGTTTATCATGTTAAACGCGAAACGACAAGTAGGACAAGTTCTATATTTTCTATTTCTATATTTCTTATGCTCTCAGGTAATTTTTACATCACTATTTAATTAATCATTATTGGATGGCAATGATAGGATGGCTGCATGTCAAGAAAGTCAGGGAATTAAGTTATCCGGGGAAAAAATTTGTCAGGTAAATGTCAGAGAAATACGAGGAGCTGTCAGGGAAAATAGAAATAGTTTATTTAACAGATTTTAGAATCTTTCTAAAGATTATAATGAATTTTCAGGCATGCTTTGAAATTTTATCCAGAAATATTATTCCAATTAAAAATAAAAATACCCAATACTCTTTTATTTCATACAGAGAATTATTTTTAACGCAAATCTATCAATATTTTTTAGCTGTTTCTAGTTCAAAATACGTCAATCAATACAAACATTCGTTCATTAAATTGTTCAGAACTTTTCAATTATGAATTTTGAAGGGTTGCATGAAATTTTAATAGATTTTGAAGTTTTTCATGGATTTTAAAGGTTTTAAAATGGTATTGAGTAATTTTAAAAGAATTAGTGAAAGTTTAAGGAATTTCATGGAATATTAACGAAGGGATCTCGTGGAATTTTAAGACATTTCTAGAAATTTCAAGAAATTTCAAGAGATTTCCAAAGTTGTTGTGGATTTTCGAAATTTTTACGAATTTTAAGTAATTTGAAATGATTTTAAAGTTTTTTTTCGTGGAATATAAAGGATTTCAAATGATTTTGAGTAATGTCAAAATAATTAGTGAAACTTTAAGGAGTTTCATGGAATATTAACAAATTTGAAGGAATTTCTTGAAATTTTAAGACGTATCTATAAGAATTTCAAGTAAATTTTAAGAGATCTCCAAAGTTGTCCTTGTCGTGGATTTTGGAGATTTTCACGAATTGTATAAGTGATTTTAAGTGATTGCGGATACATTTCGTAAATAAAACGTATGATCTTAAAAAGAATTATTTCTACAGCGAATCAGACATAAAATTCCATGACATGTGCTCGATACTTTAAAGTAAATAAGGTCCAGGGGATGATGACGGTTTTTTGAATTGGCTGGTAATAACAGGAAGGCGCGCCCGGTAGCCTCTCGCCGAAGGCCCGAATATCGATCTCATACATAATTAAATACCAGCTCGGCAAAGCATCACAAAGAGAGCTTACCTCAGCTTTGATCTGCTGACAGACGAGTCCCGTCATCGCGGACTTCAATAGGTGGGCGCGGGTTTGAATCGCGGGTGTATAGCAAGGGTGCCCATGTAGAAATCGCCCCATTTGTCCCTATGTTCATTAGGGCGGTAGTCAGGTTCTTGCTAGAACAACTGGAATAGTAAATTCTAGTCAGGACCCCTTAAGACACTGTTAGGATTTTCCATTCTTTGTGAATAGAAAATCTGTGCACGTCTAGTTAGGCCCCAATCTTATATTTTAACCAGGTTTTAGTTGGGCCCTGATTCGAATAAAAGAACAAAGAAGTTCTAGTCAGGAACTGTTCGGGTCTTAGCCAATATGGCCCATTTTACTGAAATATTTCCAATTCTCAGAAAAAAAAATCCTAATATTTATGATATAGATATTGAAAAACACAATTAAAAATAAAATTGTAAGAGTGAAAAAAAAACTGTGCTATTACTATGTTTATAATAGTTTTATAATGAATAAAATACACCAACTTTACTTTTGACATTTAAGAATTTTTTATTCTTTATTAATTTGAATTTTGGTACTTTCCAGATGGTAAATAATCAAAATATTATAATAGAAAGGGTCTAGACGGGGCCCTACCTAACTCTCGTTAGGGCCTGCTCAGAAGTTCTAGCTAGAACCTGGCTAAAACAGCGTTACAGAACTAGTCAGGCCCTCTCCATTTTTCCCGACCAGCGCCCGACTAGAATTAGGGAAAACTAGCCAGGGCCCTACTAAACCCCGATCGGAATTTCTACATGGGTGGTTGCGAACGTATCGGCGTCTTTGCTTATGTGTGTTATTGGCTCTTTATACGTATGTGAGTACTTGCGTAGACAGATCAGGGATATTGCGAATACTTATACATGTACAATTGCACACGTCGCTCCTCGCGCATTTTCACAGACGTAGTAGGTACAAACAGGCGTCATATGCCTCTCTTTTGCATTTCACATTATCCATCTTCATTGCCCATGGGCTGCTGCTAACGAACGCTTCGGGGCCCTTCGATTTGCAGAGGACTGAAACCTGCTTGCTGCTTTATTACCGATACAGAGATGTCAATATGCCCACTCGCAGCTTTTTCAGCTGATAAGAATGCATCTATGGAGCCTTTACTCTTTTTTTTTTCTTCTTGAAAACAATGGTTAATTGTGCATTCTTCAGTTTCTCGAAAAGGGAGTCGGAAAGATTTCTTGGCTTCCTGTATCCTAGTTTCGAAAATTTGATACTCGTGCGTGTTTTAATAATACTGTGTATAATACTTAAAAATGTCTGGCTCGCCAAAGATAAAATTGAAAGAACTTTGAAACTCGGGAGTTTATGATCAATTTTCAAGCAACTTCCTTCACACCTGTTGAACATTTTTTTACGAGATATCTTCCTGGGTTGATTTTGACGGAAGCTTTTCCCTGAAGTTAAATGATTAGATTAATAAGAGATAAATAAAGAAAATAGAAACTGTCATACTTTCATCAATATTTCGTTAGGATTTTTAAATTTCTCCTAAATAATTTTCTTTTTTCACAGACTGATAAGATTTACGATTCGGTAGCTAAGATCATTTTCGGTTCGTTCGCTCACTTTTCTAACCGATTGCACTTTCCATTAGTCATTAGTATTCACATCAGCAATCCGTTATTAAAGATTATTACAACCCAGAGAAATAATTTCCCGTTTCATGCAAAAAGATGTGAATATAAATAGTTCGTTTTATCAATCTTTACCGCTCTTAACCAACAATTTAAATTAAGGATGCTGATTTAAGTCAGGAGAAATCATCATTGAAATAAAATGTTTTGAGGTGACTGTTATTGCGGTAAACGGTAAAGGCCAGATTAAAAATTCCTTTACTTTTATCATGAATTAAAAAGAATTCTTTAATAGAAGTATAAATGTTGATGATACATTTCTATTATATCATATCACTCAGAAAAAGACGTAAGCTTTAATGAATCAATCTCATTTGATCGACACTCGATAATTTTTAAACAAGATTAAATTTTATGAATCAAGATGTTAAACTCTTTTTTTTGTGTGAAAAATTGTAACTGAAGCTCACATTCTTTCAGGCCTATTCACCCAATTCGTCGTAAATCCTCGTGTATGTGTATAATATACACCCACGCAAAAGTAACGAACGACCTCGTCTCGGCGAAAAGAATCCGTCAGTCGTGAATTGCAGGTTTCCAGCGAAGACCGATAAATTTCAATGCTAAGAGAATCTATGAGGATAGTATCAATATTTTTGCTAATCACTTGAACCTAAAGTCCAAAGCTCGATTTCATCGAATACTTTCGGAGTGAGTATTGTATATCAATCAGGCAAATAAGCAAATTAGGCTATTTAAATGATTCTCATTCAATAACCCTCTTTTCTAAATTTAAAACTCATTGACGAGAACCTGCTACAATGAGCAACGAGATTATTGCCGGGTTAAACACACGATGATTGGTTGTAAACTTCAGACACGTTCTGGCCAAGTGTGCGTGACCAAAAGGTTCACAGGTGTATTTGTTCGTGTAAGTGTCCACACACGGTTTATGCATGAATATGTATTGTGAACTGGACGATTCGTGTGTATACACCAAAAGGTCTATTTGAGTGAATAACCCATGTACTTGCGAATCACCAAGGCGAGCTAACGACCGTAAGTCGGCCGTTTTGTGCAGATTATAATTAAGTACTGCGAGCTCTACAGGTATACCTTTCTGCTTTTGTTGTAGTCAGTAATGAACAAATTCATTTGCCGTCTCGATTAACCCCCGATGAACGACCAACTCCATTAATTTTCACTTAAAAGCCCAGTAAAGTCAATGTTTGCCTCCGGGTCTGTCAGTTCATCGATGCCTTATTTTGACGTGCGAGGATAAAACTTTTCTAAATTTTGTTCATTTTATATGTCTTTTATGAGAGGTTGCTGGCCAGCCTTAATCCAAGGACATCAAATCACGTTAAATCGCTTGAAATCCTTTGAAGTTTTTTATAATCATTTACAATCTCTTTAGTATTTTTCAACTTTTCACTAAAGTTTTATTAGTCAAAAATGAGTCACAAAATTAATAGAATTTTTGTCTATAGTAAATTGGTGGCTGACTTTTCACTAATTCAGGTTTAGAGAGCTTAAAATTCTTAAAATTTTTTTAAATCCCTTAAAATTTCTTGAAATCTTGTGAAAATCATGAAATTGTTTTGAATTCTTTGGAAATTCTTTGAAATTCCTTAAAATCTCTTGAAATCCTTTAAAGTCTCTTCAAAATTTCTTCAAATTTTTAAAAATATTTTGATAATCCTAAACATTCTCACAATTCTTAAAAAATTCCTTGAAAATTACTTTAAATCACCTAAAGTATCTTAAAATCCTTGATATCTCTTTAAATCCCTAATTAAAAATGTCTTGAAGTCTTACGAAAATTTGGAAACTCTTTTGAAACCTATTTCTCACCTACTTTATTGTATATTATATTAATTTATTTTTTACGCATTCTATGCAATTTCGTGGGAGAAATTTAGTAGACACCCAGATGAACCATTTTCATCATCATCATCTGTTTTATATGATGTATCCCTTTAACTCCTACACATTTAAAAATAAATTTTTTGACATAGAAAAAAGTAAACGTCATTTGCAGTTTTTATGGTGGACGAATGTGCTACTGATCGTTTTTGACCAGCGAGAGCGACAAAAGAAAAGTGATAAATCCATATACAAAAAGCATTATAGCTGACTCTGATTTGGCGCGCTCGCGGCATGATGCTTCTCCTCTTGCCTCTGTTAAGCTATCTCTCTCTCACTCTCATCTGCAACTCCCCAGCCTCCCACTCTCTCGCTTTGTGCAAGCGCGGATTCATTTCGCTCGATTTCCATTTCACGCACCGATAGTACTCGACGGATGAGCAGGAAAAGTTATCGTCCGCTTTGAATTATCAATGAGCATGTTTCTTGATGTGATTTTTCACGTTTGATCGCGTCGACAGAGTTGTCGGTGAAAATCATTTCCATTTCGTACCGCTTTAAATTCGCATTGATCCTAACAAAGTTTGCTTTTCCCATTTCCAACTCTCACTGCTTCAAATTATTAATATGTGTTTGATTCAATTGGAGTGTGATTTGAGTTGCAGTTTGTTGAAATAAAATGAGTGAGAAAGGAATAAGGATAATTGTCGCTGATGATGATGAAATCACTCTACATCATCAGATCAGCCTGCATTTTTTTACTCAATCTCCCCATCATGACATGAATATCACCCCTAAATAATCACATTACAGCATGAGTGCTCACCTCGAGCCCCTCGATCCGCGCGCCAAGCGAATTGATTATTTTCATGAACTTGTGTTGCGTGCGTCAACACAAAACCCGACACAACACAGATCCCGACATATTCGGCATCGCGGGCATGCGTGTCGTGTCACTTTTTCCAATAGAACTTTAATTATCGGCATTGTTGTCTCTAACGACCTAATTTTCTCCGCACACTGTTCAACAATAATTGATGAATGTTAAGTGGCTTATACGAAACGCGAAGCTTGGATTGCATTCCGGCACATGTCGTACTTGGTCCAGCAAATCCCTGAGTCGGGAGGCTTACCGTTGCAGCGTAAATTCGCTGGTATGATGATAATAATAACAATAAAGGCAATAATAATGCCGGCCAGCAATTCGCAAACGTTATGGGCGGCACGAGAATCGCGATGCGGTCGTGCGTTCAGATCCCAGGGGGTAAATGGGGAATGAAAAGGGTGTGGAAAAGGGATAGGTGCACAAGAGAGAGAAAGAGAGTGGTATAGATGATGCCAGAGAGAAAGCAGGTTTGATCGTTCGCACAGAAAATTGTGCTTTCGAAATCAATTGATATCAGTAGCACTGTCATAATACACTCGCTAATTATCGTAAACCCAGTCATTCAAGGTGTCTCTACACCTCTTTTTACCGATTCGAACTAACCTTGACGCATTTGAAGAAATTTAATTTTCAATGAGAGCGAGTGGTAAAAATTTTTTTTACATGTGTTATCAGCAAATATTGCGAAACCGATTTCAATTATAGTCTGAAGGACAGAAAAGTTTGTCAATAGTAGAAGTTAAAGTGTTTAGATCAGAAAGATAAAGAATGGTTGGAAGATTCAATTACAATAGGTGACAGTCCGGTATGCGATTCTATTCTCTATCGTCGAGTCCATAGAACTGTCATTAAGGCCTGTCCTATCTCGGACAGGTACTAGTGTGCATGTATACACACCATTATGGACAATTGCACGTTTATACGCACGCTTGGCGCACACACTATGACAATATAGTCTCGTATGCTCGGACGGTGATAACAGTGAGTAATAATAGTGCGCATTACATCAGCGTGGAGAGCATTCTCGGTTTGAATGCAACCGCGTGCATAGATCACTCTCACGGACTGCATTCTAAGGAGAAGCTAGGAGAATCAGCATCGTGGATGCTTGCGTATCTAGCTAAGTTAGGTCGCAGTTGTGCATCCTCTGTGACGCTAGAATGTCTCTTACCGTCACCATCAATCACAACACCTTCAATCTAAATTTAGGAAGAACCATTCATGTCTTCGCAATTAAGTTACTCATATGAATTGATATGATTTGAGTGAGCTTCAGACTATACATTGACTCTTTTTTGCATGCATACACAATACACATATGTCAGGGAAGTCAGGGAAATGCGAGTAGCTTGTCAAGGTAAATAGAAATTGATATTTATGCTAACTATGTTATTTTTATTTTTATTTCAAAGGTTTATAAAGAATTTGCTATTCTTTTGAGCTTCGTCTCTGGGTTTCGAATGATTTCAAGAGATTTTCAACAATTTTAAGGGATTTTAACAGGTTGCTATAATATTCCGTAGAATTTGTCTGAAAGTCTGGCGAAAGTCAAGAAAACGTCAAGGAAATTGAAAAATTGAATTTTGTGGCCGCCCTGTGTGTAATAAAAATGATTATTAGGTTAGTGCAAAAAAAGGTGATATGAAAGATAAGAAAACCGGTGAGAGATAGTAGATAAAATATAGAGGGATCGTTGGTCCAGGTTACGTATTATAACTGCGAGGCCGGGGTCAATACCTAGAACGTTAATGCTTCATCGTACACGTGTCTAGTACTTACACGCGTGTAACGGTATCAAGTCGCGTGTAGAGCGATGAATCACGATTTCTTTACCATAGAGGAGGTTATATGCACATGGAAGGAGTGACACTTTCTCCAGGGACGAGGGTATCGCACCTACATATGGCGACATTTTACCGCCAACTCTTGCAAAATGCATCTTTAGATCACCTATACATGTCCGCTTAATGCCATCGAGTTAGACACATTAACGATTCATTCCTGACACTTTAATAATTTAATGAGCTTGTTTTATCTACTTTCTTCGAATGTCATAGAAAGTTTCTCATCCTATCTTTCCTCACCAATCACTTCCTCATCATAATTCTAATTACCTTACATATTTACATGTATATGTCTATTAATGAGCGTTTCCGTATATAGAACGGACTTTTATAGAGGAGATTTCATGACAGAACGATATGCTGAAAATAAAAATGATGAAGTGCGTTATTTAATTAATAATTCTGGGAAGAAAAATCTGATGTATTTGGTAATCTGTTTTTCATATTTGTTTGAGCAACATAATCTAGAGGCACGTGAGCTAAGCTATTACGTGATCTCATGAAGACGAGAGCTGTTAGAATTGATTGATTGGTTACTTCGATATTTGCTCTGGTTCGCCAGCACGAAGCGACGCGATTCGAATTGTCACGTCAATCGATTATTTTTGACACGATTGATCGATGGCGTCCAGATCGATCGGTTTGACGAGCAACGCCACTAGAACCTGTTCGACCTCGAACGATAAATATTGCCCATTCTCGTTCATTTCGCATTCCCCGACGCCGATACATATTTGAAAAAAGTGTATTTTAACACGCGATTGAATTTCTGTATCACGATAATTTCTGATTATCTATCTTTCATTTGTTATATTTTTTATCATTAATCACTGCAATACAAATAGAAGTTAATTTCAGGGCCTCTTTAGACTAATATAATAGAAGAAATGAAAAACGAGCAAATAAGGTTCTCGCGATTAACTAACAAAATCGATTGGCATTGTATATATTGAGATTGCATTACGAAACTCGATTTTGCGATTTCGCCTTAATCTTCGCGACATGAAGTTATTGTATCATAAATAATAATCGTTGTCGTTTTGTTACGAATCGTCAACGCCTTATCTAACGACACATCATGCTTTATTATTATATTATACTTATACTTACGCATCCCTGTTATGAAATGCACATTGAAACTTTGTTCAACGTGTACGATGATTGATTAGATGTAAGTCTAGATATCATATAATTTCCCCTTATCGGCTATTAATTACGTCAGTCTGTCCATGCCAGGAAGAAAGACGTTTGATTTAAAGATTGTATTTTAACATATCTATAAACATAAAAAGTACCGTTAAAAACGGGTTCATATTTTTTAATAACACATTTTAATAATATATTTTTGGAACGGGATTGGTCTGAGCTGAACTGCCGAGAGCGGTTAATTGATCAAACAATACGCGCTTCATCACTCGATAATAATTATTGAAACAGTTCCGCTAGATCGATCTCTTGTCTTTTACTTTGAGAGACGATTCGATCAATTGCTATTGATGCAATAATCGATTTTCGTTGTTTCATCGATAATAATAATCGTGGTAAAAATAACAATACCGAAAGAACGACGTAATCGCTACGCCAATCAGCAATCTCAAATTGACGAAATGGCAGTCACCGACGGCGTGTCTACTTTGCTGTAGAGGCACATTGCTCATTAATGTAAACTTCGCCGTATATTATTTACCACCCATTCTTTCGCGATTCTGTTCCCGGCTTGGATTTACGATTCAGTCAATTTAATGCCCAGAATTCATTAATAACGTGACTAGCAAGCGAGTTCAAGATGCTATATGTATAGCGTGAACCATAAGCAATCCTCGAACATTTGACATAATTATCGCCCAGTTAGATCTGATTTCGAGATTACACGACTTATAGGAGTTTAAAGCAGATACACTCTTTTCCAACTTCTCTTTTATTATTTATTTGTTCATCTCTTTTCTTTCTTTTGGAAATTGAACAATAAATTGCAAGGAATTTTTTAAGAATTCTAAGAGACTTTAAAGGATTTCGAGATTTAAAGTAATTTTAGGAAATATCAAGAGATTTTTAATGATTTTGAAGAATTCTAAGGAATTTTAAAAGAATACAGAAGAATTGAATGATTTTCAAGAAATTTCCAGGAGATTTTTCACTAATGAAAATCGTGAGAAAAGAGTCACTCTGAGAATAAGTGTAATTTGCCTCAAAATCAAATGTCCTCCAAAAGTCCTCTACTTTTGGAAAAAAGGTCCTCTGTTTTATAAAGAATAAAGTCTGTGATTTCAAAAAAATTCAGAGGTGTTTATAAGGATTTTTTAGAAATTTTACAGGATCAAATAAAAATATTTAGATTGATTATTTGGAAAAGTTTTTTCAAAACGAAAATCCGCCTTCCACTTCAAAAACAAAATCAACGACATTTCCTGGATTTTTTTCAATTCCCGGATTTCCGTAAATTCGCGTACACTCCCGTTCAAGCATCAACAGGGATTATGTTTCCAAATTTTCAAAATACCATTTTTCCACTATCAGATTAATAATCAGTCTGTTTATAAAAATATTTCTCTCTTAATGTGTACAGTCTGATGTTTACGCAACACGTGCTCGTGAGTGTGGAGCTGTATCGGGCTGGCATGTATGAATGGAGTAGAAGCTTTTGCCGCCTCGACACTCACGGTGCTATACGCACTGGTATATCCGCTCTCCTCCCGAACCTGCCTCACACACTCGGATCCTAACCTCTTCCAGCTCCTCAATATATAGTTATATATCTATTATAGTTCAGTCATTCATAAACTCACTCTATTTTAAACCATTCACCTTTCCAAAAGTT
>CAJFCP010000114.1:710732-730759 GCA_904066005.1 Synergus itoensis | reverse complement strand
ACTATTATTATTATTTATTGCATTTCATTCCATTGTAAGATTACAGGATGGCCACATGTCAGCGAAGTCAGGGAAAAAAATTGTCAGGAATCAGAAAAATTTAAGGGAAATGCGAGCAGATATTAGGAAAAATGGAAATTGACATTTATAGCTTATTTAATAGATTTCAAAAGCTTTCCAAGGATTTCGAAGAATTATAAAGTATTTCCAGGCATTCTTTGAGATTCTCTGGGTTTCGAATGATTTCAAAGGATTATCTTGTGGCTATACCCTGGATTGTAAACACAGTTTATTTGTTTGATTTTTGTGGAGTACTCGATGATGTTTTTCCTTTGGTCTAAACTAAACTCAACGATAACGCTTAATAAATGTACGATACAACGTTATGAGTTATTTAGTCAAAAATGTTAATTCAAAATAATTAAATCTTAAACACACATTTTTATTAGCACTTTGTCATCAGAATGTGAATAGCATCTCGCATCGTTTGCATATCAATACTTGATAAGTGAAATGCTTTTTGTTCCACTTTAATTTGCATAAAACATGAATTTGAATAAAAAAACCTGTCTGATGAATGACTGACGTGACCCATATAGAAACACAAAATGTCACGTTAATCATTTATGGCTGACGTGTGCAAGTCTAGCTTGTGGTTAATGCAACCTGAACATCAACAAAAAATGCAAAGGTAGAAACTCATACAACTTATTGATTTATCAGAGCGGATAATTATTTGAATATTGAGGTACATGATATAATTCGTTACAGATCATTTCTGTATTTCGACAGGTGGAACTAATTTTCTTTGCATCGAAATTGTTAAATACTTTTCTGAACCCACAGCATCTGCGCTATACAAGTTATTTTAAAAAACACTTTAAAAACTCGATAAAATTAAAATAAAGTTTCTCTCTTCTCTTAAAGCGAATTGAGAAAACGCATTAATGCCTGTGTGAACAGTCACAGTTATATGCGAACAACTCTCAGAGGACAAATATATCTGACTAATGAGGTTGCTTAACACCATTCTCAAACGGCACTTCTTTTCTCAGCGGTGACTATTTAACCTGCGAGAATTGATATTCAATTTGACAATTAAAATGCAAACTCTCATCGCTCGACACAAAAAATTGACCTGTCATGCCTCGTAAAAAGTCGTTTTCCCAATGAATAATCAATGAATCCGAATCGAAAATTAAACATTTTTCTTTTCATGCTAGTGATGGTCAAGCATAAAAATGCATTGCATCCAGAAAACTGTTTTACCTTCCAATTACTCTAGCCCGATAGGAAAGCTATCGGCACTGGCGTAAGTATCACAAGAGGGTTGGAAGCTCTTCCAGACAGTTCCTCTTTCATTCTTGGTTCTCTCTTCATCCCGCGGTTTCAAAGCGAGAGGTAACGGACAAGTGGAATGAGTCAGGATGTGCGGAAGGTCGGGGGAAGCGTATAGTATAGGCATTGAAGTCTGGATAACGACGGCAGGAAGACCGAACGCGATATTACACAAGAGCCGGGTTAGGTTAGGCGGTCGAGGAAGACTCGCTCATGACTCGCTGGTCGTTACATTCGGGGTAGGAGGCAGGAGTCGTTGGGAGGGCGTCGGGACGCTCCGGGACGGCCGCCAAGGGACGTTTCAACGCAACGAGCACCTTATCTTCGCTACACCTTCGCCTACGAAACGTACACCGACCTATCTGCCTCCCGGGTTATACTATCCTCTCGGACTGTGCGGACTCCAAAAATAAACTACTCGCCGGATGAAGCCGAATGTAATTATCTATCCAGGCTCCGAAACGACCCTAGCCTGAAACAGTCCTGGAATGCATTCACCCCACGATATACTCTCTGTTTCGTGATCATCCTTACTAGCTACTGAAAAACAATCTCGCATTCCAGCTTTGCAAGCTTCATCCATAAAATTGGACTTTTTTCTTGAAATTTTATTAAACTTACCAGAAAGTTAATTATCGATGTTTGACAACTTTTCAAGTTTATATGCAAAAATTCCTACACACGGGCTCTGTATACAAAAGCGATATGAAAACCAAGAAATACACGATAGAGGACAAAAGAAAATTTTGAAAAGCTAACCAAGCTGATGACTGACAATCCGTCGACATCACAAAGAACCGCTACGAGGCAGATTGGTGTATCAAAAAAGACCATGCAACGCATGCTGTCGGATTTGAAGTTGCGAACGTTCAAAATTCAATTTACGCAACCGTTAAATGCAGATCACGAATAGAAAAGATTGGTTTTCGCACAAAATGTGGAGCAACTGATATAAACGATTGATAAGGCATTAATGTAGAGCAGATAGTTTTCTCTGACAAAGCAGAGTTTTATTTATATGGATATTGGACACGTTAACAAACATTACCAAAATTTTTGAAAGGTCAAGACCATTGCTGATTTAAAAGCTGCAATTGAAAACACAATTAATATTATCAAATCCACATTCCTTGGGTCAGTTGTTAACTTGTTATGTTCACTTTCTTTCTTTGTTACCAAAACAATTCTGCCAGGATTGAAAATAGCGCATCAATCCCTCGAAATTTGTCAATAAACTGCCAGAGAATGACGTTAATCGTTCTCTTTTTCTGAAAACTCACAGAATACATTAAATAACATCTTTGAAATATTTGGCATCGAGATTCATTGTTGATGCGACACAAGTTGTTGATTGTGGATATTCGAAAGGCCCGAAAATAGTAGAAAGATACGATCCTCTCGGATGTCGGATCAAAGTGACGCGTTCCAGTTTTAAAATCGCATATTTTCGTGATGAGAGACATCGTCGCGACTTTTTCCCATTCGTCTCTGTATTCTGCGGCACTTCGTCGCGGCCAACGGCAATGAGTGAATTTCACGATTTATAATCGGCGACGAAGTTTCGCTCTCGTGCGGGCTTTTCGTCTCCGCCGTTTTATAAATGTCCCTGAGCAATAAAGACGCAGGATGGATTAGCCGTGGGCTTGGCATTCCACCACAGTGGATCTATTCTGGTGATTTGAAGCCGGCACGCGTGTCCAATGAATCAATCGGATGCCATCCTCACTCGGGTCTTCTGTCTTCGTCGAGAAACTCTACCACAACCTCTTTGATCTATCGACGAACCCTTAACCCCTCGGACAAACGTTGCTCCAGTCCGCTTGAGGTTTCCTCGAAATCTCGACTCTGTTGTTAATGAAATTAGTACATCGAGAGAAATAGATTGTTGGAAGAACCGTTTGGATTTGGTAGACTAATTTTCTGTAGTTGATGATGATCGGTGTTAGAGGTTACGCTATTTCTAGGTAATAGGACATCATATTATTAAATCCTGCTCATTCTCGATTTGTGTAAATGTAGATCAATGTTCTACCAGGGTTTTAGATTGTAAAAGACCTGGTGGTATGTAATCAGGATATCAAAGATCAAAGGGCAATTTTTCGTTATTGATACAAATCCGCAAAATAACATTCTAAATGATGCTTTCTTTAAGGCATGTAGCATGTATAGCAAAGTTTATTGCTGTATATTATACGATACTTAACAATATTTAGATGAATTTTTGTTTTGAGGAACAAACAAAAAAGCTTGATTCTACTCTACTTTCCACTCGTTTAGATTCATGGACAAACTTTTTACTTTCTTCTCTACTTTTACGAATTCGAGACGACGAATGACAGACGCCTCATATCTTCCTGCATCCATTTTTCCTCCTGTTCTCAAGAACCACGTACTCGTCATAAATACTGTCCCCTTCGTACACACCCACATCTGCTTTTCCTCCTTATACCTTGTGCCATTGACGTCTTCCAATATCTCTGCAACCCTGTCTTTCTTTTATTATTTTACCCATTCTTTTGCACTTGCTTCCCTCTTCTCCTTCCTTCATCTTTTTCTTTTTCTACTTTCTTCAGTTGTCCCCCTTCTCCCTCCATTGGCGATAACTCTCTTTCCTATTGATTCTGCACAAGAGAAGGTGAGCGACAAGTGTAGCCTGCGTCTGGCTTTTGCCCATAAATATACCGCAGCACAAATATTACGACGTGCCGCGGATACGCACTGAAATCATAACAATTTTATCGAACGTTATTAATTACGGCCGTACCAGCATTGATATGTCTATCGCTCGCTATCTGTTGAATAAATCCAGCAGATCAGGTAGGCAATACTTCAGCCTTGCGACACCACGTTTAGTACCGAGTCATAGGAACTAATTACCTACGGTGTGATCGAAATATCGATCCGCTCAACGAGTCCACTGACTTTCAGCCGGTCTTGAATTCAAAGGTGTAAGAATTTATAAAAAATGGAAACATGAGAAAGGTACATGACTGATCTCCTGTTAAGGATGTTAAAAAATAATATTGACTTCCTTTATTTGAACTTTCATGGACGTACTATCTTAATATTAGTATCAGTATACTTCGACAAAACAGTTATCATCCATAAACATAAACAATACTAAAACCCGAGCTGTAAGAGACAATAAAATTGGGAAATGTAGGAGAAAAATCCTATTTCAGTGATAGTAGCAGCTTTTTCTGAGTTCTTTACGTGTTTGGACTTGGAGGAATTGGCGCCAAGTACTTTACGAGCATGCGCCTCGACGTCGTCTTCCTCGTCGCCAGCGTGGGTCTGTTTTATGCGACCTTTACCTAACGACCCTCCCGCGTCTGCAACCCACCCTCCTGGCTTCCTTCACCGCCGCAACCACCCCCGTTGCCAACCCTGACCTGATTTATGAGATCCCTGCCGACGCGCGTTTTCGTGGGATCCTCTCTCCCGTGTTCTCTTTTCCTTTCTCCTCTTTCTCCACATCTTTCTCTCTCTGTCTCTTCACTCTATCGCGCTCTCGTCTCGTAGACAGCTGGCTAGTGTTTCTACCAGTTCATGCGCACGTATCCCTATGTTGTCCCTGTATGTACAAGTGTGGGGTGTACACATGAAGCAAGTGGAGTTCTCACTGAACTTTCTTCCTTTCTCTCCCCTTTGTCTTGTCTTTACAACCCTCACTCTGGTTTCCGTGTGTTCCAGAATGTGGGATTTTCTTCTGTGAGTTGTTATTTTCAAGTGGAATTTTATATTTTCTTTGAAAATATTCAAGTCGAAGTTCAATTTAATCCTTCTCTAATGGCCGTTCTATTGTATCCTAACATTATTGAGGCATTGGATCGTGCGACCCTCTTAAAAAAATCGACTTTTTTCGTATCTATTTAAAGGGATAATTTGCATAGTTGTATAATTTCAACTGAGAGGTATTCAAAATATTATGTAATATATTCGAAACTTGCATTCAGTCCATTAACAGGGTGTCTACTGTGCGGAAATTTAAGGAAATTCGGGAATTGTCCGGAATTTGAAGAAAAATTCCTTAAAATCACTTGAATTATTAGAAATCCTGTAAAGTTTCTTGAAAATCCTTTAAATTTTCTAAAATTCCAGGAATTTCGTGGGCAAAATTTAGTAGACCTCCTGACTAAAACTAAAAAACCAAACAGATGTTCCTTATTTGAAATTCGTACTTTCTATTCATAGCAGTAGTAATATTTCATTTTTTCACGATGATGATTTTAAATATGTCATCATGTGAAGGAGTGGAAACGTCAGGTGTATTGTTTAAATGCCTAAAAACCCGTTTTAGGTTTTCCAAATAATAATCGCTATATGCGTTTAGATATAGAGGACACTATACAGGAAAAAAGAAATATAGAGAATGTACGTAGAGGGAAAAAGAAAGCTGAGGGAAAAGGAAAGCAGGAGAGAGAAAGAAAATAAGAGTGAGGGTAAGAGAGGTACGATGTTGCGACGGTAGTGAGTTTAACAGTAACAGTACGTCATCCTGTCTGTCTCTCTTGGTTCCTTCTTCTTCCCTTCTCGCTTTCTCCTTCACCCCCGCACACTGGCCAGCATATTCTCTCTCCCTCTCTTTATCATGGTCTCTCGCACTCTCCTTAACAGCCTTCACTCTCTAAAAGCCTGGGTGTGATCTATGGCGGGACGTTGCGTCACTCTGGGAACAGATGCAGGGATCGTATATTACCCGGCCATATCTGCGAGAAAGAGAGAGACAACAACTGGGAAAGACAGAATAAACCGAGCGCCGTACCGCACGCTCAAAAGAATGGCGAACGACACAAATCACTCGGCCTTTTGTGCACTAGATCTGATTTTTCCGGGGGTGGAAAGAAGTTTGCTCTAACCGCTGCAACTCAAAAATCGCTCCTTCCTTCCAAAACTCCCGATCGATATTCTCACGGCGATAATGATAATTCCTCAAGATTTAATGCCTGGGGCTCGAGACATTTGGAATTAATTTATCGTCGATTAAGCCTTGTCTGCTGCATTCAGAGAGACAAGAATTAAGTCACCATTATTTAAAGCTTCTCTCGGAGCGTACAAATTTATATATTTTTATAGTGACAGCGGTGGGATATCGCTGAGTTTACTTGTTTCGTTTACAGTTCTAGAATACTTTATAAATGGCCCTATTAATTTGAATAAAATCTTGAGAAAAGCCTTGAAGAGAATAAAAAGAATGCAAAGAGAGACGAAGTTTTTTTCAGGTAACAATAATATTAAATCCACCTAGGATTCGAGAGTGACGAATTGTTGCTCGTATACGAGCGTTATTACTTTTTCTTGTTAATCCGTATCACCACGCCTGCGAACGTTAGGTTAATTTATGTAACGTTTCATAGAGGGAAAATCAGAAAGTTCGAGGAGAGCGGACGCTCACCCCGGAATTCTCTTTTGGTCGCTATCGTAGCTAGTCGTATATCTCTTGGACGTACGCCCTCGAAAATGCGCCGCCTTTGTTTCAGATATTTATGAGACATTTTAATTCGCGCCCAATGTCACCCGCTGCTGGGGTGCCGAAGCGGGAGGCGTAAGGGGATAATAGGCATAAGGGGGTCCTAATAAAACGTCCACGCAGTTTTCTCTCTCGAGCTCCACCCTCTCTTCGGATCTCGGGCTAAGCACAAACAAAGTGTTTCTCCCTTGGAACCTACATAAATATCCTTCCTGTCGTATCCCAGTATCCTCTCAATTCTCAATGATTTCATCACGATCATTCCTCAGTGCGTCAGCGGGTCTACGGCGCTCACTAGGGGCTCGATCTCGGAATAATCGAATCGGAAATTAAAAATAGACGGTAAATAATTAGATATCGAGTTTTCTAATGGCTCTCGCGTCGCTAGTAAACTATGATAAAGTCGAAGGGTCTGTCTCAAGAGGGAGATTAAATAGTTTCCATTAAGTTGATATATATATATTTTCATTTATGAAAAAAGACCTTCTAATTATAAATTATAAATTACTTCGTCGCATTTTAAATGCTAATTTGTGTGTCTTTATTTTTTCAGGTAAGTAGTGGTCTCCAATCGTTTGCAAAAATCAACCAGTTGACCCCGTCGGTACCGGACGGGAGATATGCGCAGCAAGCAACAGCCGAGGCCTTCCTTCCGGTGGCCGCAGCAGCGCGGCGATAACATTACCGGTAAATAACACACGTGAATTTGAAAATACGTGCACGAACTTTCTGCTTTTAGCAGGCATTTCAATGAGCAGCCCTGTTTCAATTACCTCTGCACTTGTTTGACCCTTTTCTATAATACCAAGAGAAAAATAATTATTAGATTTTTTTTTTTATTGAAGTAATCGATAACAATGAAACATAGAAGTTTATTTCGATGAAAGACTTCGTCTACCTGATTTCTCATGAAATTGACCGATTGCGGACATTCCCGCACGATATCGCCACGTCCGCAAATTGCAACTCATTAACCGATTATCGTCACCCGGCGAGTTCAAGCGAGTCGTAAATCGGTAATTTACGACGTCCATAGCGAGCTAACCGCGATCGGTAACGCGCAGCGATCGTTCGACGAACTGCCTGGCGTGGGTCGTGTGCTATGGAGAATAATATAGTGGACAAAATGTGCTCGAAGTATGTTGCCTCAAAGTTACACACCCTCAATGCGATACGTAATTCACTTCTCCGAAGTAGTTCGTAAATTACGTTAATAGTCCATAATTATTTCTCAAAGTCCGACGAGCTTCTGCAGATCCCTCTCTCTTACAGTCCTCATTGCAGCATAACTTTCCTTAACGTGATGATTTTATGCCACTTCCTGAAAATCATCAATTTCGCTTCGGACACTAATAGGAATGATTTAATAATTAAATTTGACCTTAGAGATCTGATTTATAATTCCGAAAATAAAGCGCGTTTCTATATATGAGAGAAACTTTCTGAAGGTAATTTAGAATTACGTGAGCAAATTCGGCCAAACTGAAAGTGAGCAGTGTATGTCGCATGGGTGAGTCATTGGTGACCGGGTGTCACCTCCTGGCCCCGAAACGAGTCGTAAATCGGTAATTTATGTCGCTCTTCACGCGATAGCGATGCGATCTCTGCAATCGATGCAATCTGGCAGAGATCATGCCACTCTCTCCAGACACACCGAAATATCGAAATAATGAGTATTGTCCATGCGTCCAAACTGCGCCATTAATTAAGTCAACGCTGACAACCGTCACGAGCCTCGAAATTACAGCTTATGCGATAACTGATCCCCGATCACTCGGTTTCCTTCCCATCAAAAATAAAATATTGGCTACAAATGTGATTTATACAATTTCGTTACGAAACAAAAGACACATGACTATTGTTCAATGTTCCATCACATAAATAATGCACGCTCAATATCAATTTTATAACGTCTACCGAATTATTCTTCAACTATTATATAGTAATGTTATGCATTGCATGGATTATTAATATTATTCAAATTCACGAAAGATACAAAATTAGATTATTCTAATTTGAAGTTTAACAATTTTAAGTCCCTCAAATAAAATTTTTTTGTAGGGATTTTAAAAAATTTGAATGGATTTTACAATATTTTAAAGAATTTCAAGAACTTTAATGTATTTTATGAAAAAAGAGTTTCGCGAGATTTATTGGTATTGTTTTTATTCAATTTTATTAGATTTCACGAGTCGTGGGAGTAAATTTATAACTTTACACTTTTATGAGTGAAACGACCTTTGACTCACTCTAAAACATTAATTGAACTTCAAAATGTTGAATTACTATGCATTTGCATAATTATTGTTCAAAAGTTTAAGTTCTTTTTAATAGTCATTTATATACGTATAAAATTAAAAATTACTATGTTTTTTAAATTTAAATTTAAATCATAGCGCCAAAAAATTATTGACGGAGTACAATTTTAATCTCTTTTTTTTTTGGTTTTTTGAGTGAAAATTACTTTTGAGTCAGACCAAGTTATTTATTTAGTACATTAATAATTATTACCTACACTAATTTACATTTGCATAGCTATAATTATTATTCTTCAATGTACTCGTATATATATGCACGTAAAGATTTAAAGATGTATTAAATAATGTGTAAAAATTTAAGAATGAACATTATTTAAGTAAAAGGTACCAAACTCAGAAATTATTTGAAATGTATCGGTTTGATTCTTTACTGGAATCATTGGTTTCTATTGAATACTTTTTTCCCCTTTTTTGCTCTGTCGATCACTCAAATCGGTTGATTGCTGTGGAAGACAAAGCAACAAGTCAGTAACATGACTCGTAACGAGATCTCTGTGCCGGGTCTTTTCATCCCCACTTGGTCTTTTTTCAAACGTCAATTCTTCAGAAGAAGTCATTCTAAATAAATCACAAGGTTGATTCGCTATCTGAGAGCATCAAACTTTAACAATCTACCAACTGTAAACTTTCAAGTTTGATCATTTTCCAACCCCGAAATAACACTAAATTGAGACCTTCAATCTTCACATTAGCTTCTAATCAAATTAGATACTGCCATATTCAGTTGACAGTGACAAATATCATCAAAGAAATGCCAGAATGTTTCTGGGCAATTTTCGAAGACGAATTTAATTATCCTTTCAGACTCGGATATATAGATGACAGTTTAGACAAAGGTCAACAAGCGTTGGCGTGAGAGAGGAAGTGAAGGGCATGTAAGTCCGCCCTCGGTCGCATCGCACGGATTCTCGTATTGGCAGGTATTTAAATGGATATTCCTCGACTGTTAGAAGACCTCTTTGAAATCAAAGCAGAAGGCAGAGGGTTCATTTAGACGTGCACCGATATCCTATGACCTCCGCCCTCGTACAGGGATACAGGATTTCACTTGTCATGTCATCGTGCATTTCACCGGGTTTGACCGGGAACTGGGAAGATGGGATGAGTTGTCTCTTGACGACCTTGTTGTCACATACACGCTCCCTTCCCACACAACCCAACACACAAAGACACCATATCCGATTTTCCTCAGTTCATTCTGCGGCATCCAATCAATAAATAATCTCCACATAACACAAACAAAAAGATGCTTTTTTATAAGAAAAAGAATTTTACCCATGAATTAAGCTGATGAACCAGTGTCACGTCCTCTATCAGCGAAATTTCGCTGATTTATCAGCATACACGCTAATTGGAATCAATGGTATATTTATCGCTTGATTCAGATATATAATGGGTCAACAATTAATGATAAAGGATTTGCTGGTGCAAAAATTGTTCAATTTAAAGAGGACAGCGATTAGTGTTATCAATTTAATAAAGCCAGCAATATCAAGGTAAATGACCGACCCACGTATGTAGTATATAGTATATAGTTAGCGAATGAACGTTGAATGTTTGTATTATGTGTGTTACATGCTCATTGGTTATATGTATGGGTGCATTTGTGCAATGGATTCATTCGCGAGTCACGGTAGGCAAGTCTCTGGCACTGAGGAATAGGCCTTCTCAGTCTCATAATATAATTTCCTTCCAGCGACCTCACGACCGGACTATTAATAGTCCTCCCGTGGAAACATACACCTTACCGGCGGCAAGTCGAGTTGTTTTCATGACTGCACCTGCCACGCGACACGGTCCTCCCCTTGAAACACACCTTGAATTCAATTTGAGGGTTTCGCACTCTTTTTATGTGCAAAAGTGGTCCTTCTTTTGTATCATAGAAAGATCGACGTAGTGATTAATTGTTGTTGATTCAAATACTTAACTAGAAGTGTATCACTGATACATTCACAATTTGAGCAATAAAAGTGAACTTTTTTTTATAAAGATTAATTAAGTAGCTCGTAACTGCAATCTAGAGAAGTATATTCCGCCCCTTCTGTTGTAAAATGAAAAAAATTGGCTTCTTTCCCACGAACGAGGCCCACAATAAAATGATGGCTGACCTAACTTTATGGCGCTCATTTAAGTTTATTGGCCCACGGTTGCAGTTATCCAGCTAAAATGATTGCAAAACGTCATCATTCCCAATGTCTTCGAAAACTTTTTTTTCTTGGCCTTGGACGTCGAGACGAAATGCCGGAGGATCAAGTTTTCTTGAAAACAAGATAATTTTCGGCTTAAGTGCATTATAAATAGGGTGTAATTTAGATGAAAATTGCAACTTCCTATCTTGCCTCGACATGCTATTTTAAACATTTTTATCATGTGTGTCATTTGTAGGTTGGCAGATAGTTAGCACTATAGAAAGGTGAACACTGTGAACAGAATTTCAAAGAACAGTTTGCGTGCGTCATTTAAGAGCAGCTTAATGCCGCCATAAAACCGTAAAACTCGGTAACAACCAACTCTCTTGTCCCCTTCGTCTTTCATTCTTCCATTTGCAACCTCTCGTTCCCTCGATATTCATTCAATGTGTTATTATCTGCAACATGAAAACGTTACTAAGCTTTCTTTCTTTCTTACAAATTGCAGCACTTTACACCTATTTTGTGTCATAAAATGTCAATATACACCCAAGAGAATTCTCTCTATTTCTGCAATTGACTTTATGTTGGGACTGACTTTATGATCTATTAATCGAGTTAATCATAGGCCTATTCTCGCTAAGATGAACGTTTCCATTAAGATGCCAGTCCGAGCTTGCATGCAATTAGGTTATGTTGTGATCCATTAACCCTTTAACCCCCGCTTAAGCAAGCCGACAGTTCTGTTATTGGTCTGTACCGTCGTCATTACATAGTCATAGGTCATCACGATTTTAGCTCTATCCTTTGTCATAGTCGCAATATGTAATTATTTAATGACATCATGGAATAATTATATTTTAATGACCGAAAATTATTACGATTCGTGATAAAAAAATAAAAGATATATATAAACAACAAGTACATGGAGAAAATAATGATCGAAACTCAATACTCTGCTGTGCTTTTCTGCATAATGTAATTTGCGAAACAATATAAACTGAATTTTTTAATGCAGTTATTAAAAAAATATTGCATGTGCGCTCAAATACATTATGTCTCATATTTCTCAATTTTTTAAACAGGGTGTACAGGTATTATATCGTATTCGTATCGCGTTTCGCGAAACGAGAGGCATCGCGCGCGTGTCAACCGCTTGTCTTTCTGCCTTCTCGAGAGACTTTCGAGCCTTTTTCCGCTTTATGATAGTCGTAAACCGAGGCATGTATTTTTATTGTTATTGCCAACGATACAGCTTGGCCGTTGCGAGATGTACTTGTGGGTTGCAGTGTATAACTAATTCTCATGATTTGCGTGAACGTTTCTTGCACTTAACTTCCATGTCGATCCAACATGCTTCCAATACATACACGGCATCTTCGAAGATCTTTGACGTCACATGAGAGACATCAAAGACCACCCTGCACAAGCTTTAAATTATGCTTTTTACTGCATTGTCTTTTCTAAATACAAATAGAGTCGTGCCTTAATCGTAGAAACTAGAAACCCATTTTTCGCCAGGTTGATTGTTTTTCTACTGGTTATTTCAAATTTTAAGAGTTTGTGTATACGTATAGAAAATATGGCAGATTTTTTGTTCCTTGAAACATAGCTTCAGGTCTTGAGAGATTAAAATATTCTGAAAGCAGCAACTCTAAACATGCGAACTTTGCGTTTTCGTCATTCTTTGTTTTTTGTATTATTTTTCTTTTTTTTTTTGAGCCTATTAGTGTTGACATAAAATATTTGTTGCCTCTAATGACATTATTTTCGGCTTCTTTTGTGAACAGAGCTTTCTATCCTCTTTTCAACTTTACTTGTTTTCAGCTACCTCTATTTATCCCCGCTTTCCCTTATTTATTTCAAGTCGACTATTATTTCAAGTCGACTATTCAGTGAAAAGTATCCACTATACCCTTGGATTAGTTATAACAAAAAAAGGCTGGAAAAGTATTATAAAAAAGAAAAGTATGTACCACCATCGAACCGACAAACCGCGAAAAAGAGAGCAAAAGAGAAATACAAAAAAAAAGTGAGAGAACACGTGAAATCAGAGCGGAACGCAACGAGTGGGTGCAGGTGGGTGGGTGGAAAAGCAAGAAGGCAAGAGCAACCCCGCCACCCTAAACTCAACCCTCGGGTGACATTCTCCCCCTATCCTTCTTGTTTTTGGTTTGCCCAATCCAGTGAATATCCTCTTTCTCTTTCCTCAGCTTCTAGTATGTACTTTCGTGCCCGGTTTCTCTCGTTTCTCTCCACCGCATCTCTCTACTCTCCACTCGCAGCATTTTAATTCACCCGACCGACGTCACTCTGCCGCCACCCGCCGCCCCGAATAATCAGCCCGAAATTCGTTGCGAGTCGCCGAGGCAGGCGAATTGCCGCGAAACGCAACAAAAGAACGAGATATTAGTCGTACCGGCGTTGAGGGTTGCCGAGAGACGGCGAGGAGTCCCAGGAAAGGGACTCTGACAACCGGGAAAAGCTCTTGATTTCGACAAATCACGGGTAATTAGGAAACGTGTTAGAGAGGGGCGATCAATCGAAAGAATTAGTCCCTCAAGCATCATCAGTGTGTCACTATGTGGGAATTTAAGGAAATCCGGGGATTGAAAAAAAATCTGGGGAAATCCGGTTTTAAATCGCTTAAATTCCTTAAAATCACTTAAAATCTCTATAAATCCTTTAAAATCGGTTTAAATCGCTTGCAATTATTTAAAATCACAAAATTATTATATTATAATCAGATTTCTACTTTTCCATAAAGAAAATATACAATGATTTTATTTCCATCTCCGATATCGAAAAATAAACTTCACTTTTAAAAATAAAGAAGTTCATTAAAAGAAAGAAGCGTCTTGAGAATAAAGTTTAATATCTTCACCCCAGAAATGTACATTGTAGGTATCAACGCTACTTTTCTCTCAGAATAAGTACGAGTATATTTACTTTCCGTAAAATTAAATGACAATAAACTATTAATTTTATAAAATTGATATTCAGATTTGATAGGCGCATAAATTCCACTTAATATTGGATGAATGCCCCTGTATGTATTTGTACTCAAACTTACATGTTGCAAAATTGACTCTTATTATCAAAACAAAATTGATATTTACAACTAATTAAAACTGGTACTCCAGGTCAGCTAATTAATTTTTTTCCTCTCGCGACACCTTTAATCAGTCCAATTAAAATATGCCATCAAAGTATGTATACTTGTATCAGCAGCTTTCATTGCTCTTGGAATGAACGTGTCGGGTGTCGCGTTTTTCAACTTTTACATTAAATTTGACAATCCTGTATATAATTATTATGTATCGCGAGAGGCGATTCGCTCGAACGATCGTGCGCTAATGAAGTAAGATTCGCGGCGCGAGTAATAAAGAATCAGCAAGAACGACGTGGCTCGACGCCTGCAACCGTCCTGTCTACTGTCAAGACTTGACGGCTGCCCTTCTCTCTTCTTAGATTCCTCTTGCGAGCCACTCGAGTAATCGCCGCAAGGCCAGAGATTCGTGCGCAAGAGCGAACATTGACTCCAAAGAGCAGATTGCGTCCGCCCGTCCGTCTGTCTGTCTTTCTGCATAAGAGCGTCGATTCTCTCTTTCGCGCTTGCCCTTAATGTCAGTGATAAATTCCAACTTCGTGTTCACGGAATACAGAAGCGCGGTTTAAACAGCATAAATACGAAAACCTTACCTCTGCTCACTCGGCCTTTCACGCTTTTCAAATCCCGTTAATGTAATCATTAGCGGCGTTTCTAACTTGATATTTATGTTATGTTTACACACTTTCATAAATTACAATTCTTCCTCGCATATCTTTATTTGCTTTAGAAATTAGCATATGCTTCACTTTGTCTGTTTCGTATCTTACATTTCAAGAAAAAATCCACTCCCTCGCCTATTCCTCAAAGGAATGCAGCCCTAGATTGAAATTTAACGAACAATCAGGAAATTTAATATCAGATTCGATAGGATCGGTAGTCTCGTGATCGAATTTGTGGACACGCGACTGAGCAGTCTCAGGATGCGTTTATTTCGTGCTGGGCTGTCACAAGCTTGGAGGACTGGAATGAGTCTCTGCCACTCAAGGATCCAACAGCGGACGGACAGATGGACGGATTGACTGACAGGTAGTAAAGCAGGTCTACATGACACGGCCTCTGCAAGTGGTACAGACTGCAGTGCAGAGCCACTGACAGACACAACCAGATGCGATGTACTTATGAAATACCATACGCAAGGTTACATACGCGCTCACATAAAGCGCTTAGAGATGACCTCCGCGATGCGAATTGACGCGTTATTACGCTTTTTACTCACTCACCGCGTCGCTCGCTACTTTATCGATGTGTTTCTTAATCGACTCTGAAACACGCCCCACGATTCAGAGAAGCTTTTATCTGGACGTTGACACTCAGAGAAAATTATTCTCGAGTGTAATTATTTTCGACCTGCGTGTAAAATTCAAATCGTGGCGCGCGGGGATTCACAAGGTTTGGTCATCTCTGGTTTGGTAAGCGCGGACGTTGGAGAGAAACCCCAGTGGCGGCGCAACAGCTTATTATGAGCCATATTATTAGTTTTCGAAAGATGCGAAAGGATCTTGGCAGACATCGGCTAACTAAGTGTGCTTTGAGTTGAAACAAGAGCAAGGCAGTAAATACCTATTATACGTTTCTCCAGGGATGGAAACTTTTTTATGTGTGTCGAGGAAGAATTAGAACGAGTAGCGACTGGTCGAAGGTAGTGAGAGGTTAGGTTCGGAGGTCCTTGGAGCTGGTGAGCGATGGTGGGTCGTTTCACCGGACACATCGGTAAATAACGAGCGACGGCTAAGAGAAAAATTCGTCGGTGCTTACGGGCGCATAAAAGGAACCGGGTACGAGAGGAAGGGTGAAGGGAAAAGAAGGAGGCGAGATGGTAGACACTAGGGTGTATAGGGACAGCGGGGAGGCGGAACGGAAAGAAGCAGCGACCACTTGATCACGAAGCTACGGCATTCGCGTGTCTGGGAAGATTTATGCGAGGACGAGTGATAAGGAATAATACAGTCCTCCTCCACCTGCTGGCGAGCGTCTCTACACTTTTTTTAGTCCACCTTCATTCTCCCCTCCATCGTCTTACCTCTTCTTTTCTACCGCAGGACATTCCCATTTTTAATTCTCCGCGGGGCTAACTAATCTCGTCAGAGATCTTATCTCTCACTTTAACCATAAGTGTCCTCTGCTAGCCACGTCAAAGTATTTTACCCTCTTATGGTCTTAATCCGTGTAATTTGTAACTTCCAGAATTATTCAAGATGTCGAGATATATTTAGCCCTTGGACAAAGGTAGTTTGATCAAGACTTGATGAATTTAAGGACAGTGGAACTGAGGCGTCGCAAATGGATTACTCGGTCCAATTTGCTCTCCGAGTTTGGTGCCACAAATCAATATGAAGTCCGCTTCAACGATGAAGTTGGTTGATTCGGACTGGAAGATTAATGAATGCCTATATGCACGAAGAGACTCGCGAGGTCGCTGCCTTCTCTTTTTTCTGATCTGGATGATTCCCGTTGCGGAAGACGGAAAGTGATGAAGGAGATGAGGAAGACGGAGAATGTAACCTCGATCTCGTTTTTTCTCTCGCACTCGCCACGCTGCAATTAATATCCTTCTCGCGACGACCCCGATCCGATGATGCTGCTGATGCACCTGGTTCTCAGCGCCCAAGATCTCATCAGCCGCGACAAGATACAGAGTAGATTGAAAATCGGAACGACACCCGAGTATTTCGGGATGGGTTCAATGATCTTCATGTCGCTCACAATCCAACTCGTAATTTTCTTCGCGTCAACTCTCTTACTCAAGTCAAACTCTTACTCAATTCCATTCTTTCTGATGCAACATCTCAACACAGGAAGGGGCTGCCAAAGCTTCGATTTCTGAATCCCTAGATTTCTGGCCTTCCTCACAAGTGGTGTTTAAACATCATCCCAAATTAAATATGCGGACGAATATTTCAATTAAGGTTGATGGACTGGTGAATGAGATCGAAGGTGCTTTGAAGGTTGGGTTGCAAAGAGAAGGAAAGGGTGGCAAAGAGTGGATGAAGAGTTGACGTGGAGGACGAGGAGGATAAGCAAAGAGGAGAGCCAGCACTGTCCGTTCTATCCATCACATCGCCAGCGTCAGCTTATCGTTCTGACACTTTTCGAGTTATTCCGGTCGTGCATCCCTCCTTCGTCTTCATCGATGAGTGGCAGCGTCCATCTCTCACACGCGGATTTCTGTATCTGTGTGTCGCGACATTAACACATCGAGACATCAAGTGCGCAACCCGTAGCATCTACGTGACTAGTTTGGCCGGTGTCGATCAAATTTCCGAGGACGAGATTATTCAAGGCCGACGAGTGAGACAAAGCTCGCTGGTTCACTCACTGATGCCTCACACTTTTAAAGGCTTTACATATTACCGCAGATTTCAATAATAATAACTCTATCAGAAAATCCTTGCTAGTTTTTCGGGAATATTTTTAAAACCATGAAAAGCTTCTTGTTCTGGGAAAGTCTCGTGTGACCCCGGCCACGCGCACATCATTCGATTAATAATTCAATCATCGTACTCGATTGGATTATCTTTTGGGAGAAAAAACATTCGCGTTTGAACGGCAGAGCGGTGAGGGAACATTGGAACAAAATCACGCCACATCATTACGAGCGTTGCAGGCACTCGTTTTATATCGAATTATTTCCATTTTATATGGTGCTTTTGATGGCGAAAATGACGAGTCTCATATGTGTATGTGTGTGTTTGTGTGTGTGAATATAACGCGGATGCAATCGCCCGCACGCGACATTTCGTATTCGTTCTGTGAATCCGACCGAGGTCGACCGAGTTAATTATCATCGGGACTGCCCTCGCGTCGCTGCTAATGGACTCCTTCCATCGCTGAAACACCAAACGACTGCCCTATTTATTCGCACCCGCTCAATTATTAAACTCGACATTCGCGTGGATCACTCGCCAGCGAAATATTCTGTAATTTTTAGGAATTAACGCTCAAATTATTACCTTGAACGCGTTAACGCTAATTCTCGTCCAGGGAAAATTAATTCTTTTTGGATGACTCGGTTCAATGTTTGAGTTTATCGTAAATCGTAACAACGTGCTTAAAAATTATCCAGAATGCTTTTATCTATTACTTTGCACTATACACCAGTAATGGATGATAATTTTTATTTCGAGCCGGAAAATAACCGATGACTTTTTTAAATGCATTTTGGCGATTATCAGACGATAATTGACGCAGTGATGCACTCGTTACGGTTGATTATTAGGTGCTGTAAAAATGCGCGTACAGAGAGTGTGCGGTATATTAAAATGCAAACATTCCACTGGCAACGAGTCGGTTAATGTCCGGTATGGTCGGCCACGTCGAGTAGCGGTAATTAAATCGAATGAAATTACGAACGATTAATGGCTCTCGGGGTCAGCCGGAAATCTGTCGAGGCACGCGTGAAAAATTCTCGCTTCCCATTAAAATATTACACGGGTACTTGCCCATGCCCTCAAGAATGGAAAGCATGACAAGAAAAGAATTTATTCCCCTATTTTCGTGAAAAAATCACTTTTCTTTATTATTATACTTTTTTTCCAAACTACGAAACTCAAGGAGAATAACAAAAAAATGTATGATGACCATATCTTTTTTGTTATCAAATTCTGAACCTACGTTAAAGGTTTCTCGATATTTGTGGAAAATAAGTCGAGAGTTCCCGTCAAGGTCGACTTTTTCATAGTCGACTTTCAACCTCGAAATCGACTGCTAATCGACTTTTCATGATCGACTTTCTTTCAACTAAAATCATGGTTTTGAATTTAAATTTTGTCATGTGTTATTCTCTAAATTAAATCATTACGTACATGGAATTCGAATTCTTTTCATATTCCTTAAAAAAATGTGATTAGAGATTAGTTCTAAACGTGGATAATGAATTTACTTATTCAAATTTAATTATTTGATGCCATATTTGAGTATTTAGCGAAGAACCGAAAAAAGTCGACTTTTCTTGATCGATTAATCAACTTTAAATGTCGACAGCGTAAAAAGTCTCGACCGATAGTCAAAAGTCGATTATTCATTGTGGTTTTCCAACCCCTAAAATAAACAATCGCTTTGAGTAACCCCTAAAACATCATAGATTTCCCTCAAGGTAGAAAAATTTGTATCTTCGATGCTTTCAAAGATTTCGATGCATCACATATAAACCAAAAAAATTTTGTTTGAATCACCTTATTGTTCAGTTGTACATTTTTTTCCATGTACGCTATTTCATGTATACTATTCCATTCCATACTCAGCATCCAGGAAGATATCTCTGCTGGTGTTTGTTGCATCTGCGAATGTGTAGAATTATGAATGTTAAAGCGGACTTGCGTTGGTCGACGATATACATGGCGCGGAGACATCCCTCTGATGAAGTTGACCCGCGACGTGTAATAAGGGTTGCGAGAGACGATGTGGACGGACACACTGAGGGAAAAGGAGAGTTGGGGCCGGGGTGTGGGGATGGACGGCCGTTGTGTTGGGAAGCAAGAGATTGGGGTGGCGGGGAGTTCGTTGGTGAGGTTGACAAGCAGGGCGGACCTGTCGGGAGCGGGTTGAAGCTGGAAGCGGACGTGACACGACCGTCTTGTGACCCGCTCAAGGCCCCCACCTCCAACCCCGTTGAACTCGAACCCCCTACCCCGACTTCTTCCCAACTCACCCGCTCCCTCTCG
>CAJFCP010000114.1:597842-710632 GCA_904066005.1 Synergus itoensis | reverse complement strand
CGGGGTGGGGGGTTCGAGTTCAACGGGGTTGGAGGTGGGGGCCTTGAGCGGGTCACAAGACGGTCGTGTCACGTCCGCTTCCAGCTTCAACCCGCTCCCGACAGGTCCGCCCTGCTTGTCAACCTCACCAACGAACTCCCCGCCACCCCAATCTCTTGCTTCCCAACTCACCCGCTCCCTCTCGTCCACCTTCACATGCCTCAACGACGACTACGACGACGAGCGACTGCCACTAGCTCGGTTCTATTGTTGTTATTATTAAAGGGGTGGGTGGGTGTTGGGCGAGAGGGACGATGACGGAAAGGAAGGCGGTGTCTGCAGGTGACAGATGAAACAACTTCTCTCTTGCTCTTTCAACTAGACCCTCTCCCTCACTCGGCTTCCTCTCTCGTCACTGCAGATTCTGCACCACCATGTCCAACCGCTCGACCCTTCGAATCGTCACAAGTTTCAACGGGTTCCTTTCATCCCTGACTCGAAATTGTACTCGGATCAAGAGATGTCTCTCGCCTCCTGCTTTCCAGTTATATGTAATCTAGATTTTTGGTTTTGGATGCTGCAACTAGTTTCAGAATTTCGAGTGACAGTCACAACATAATTTAGTGTGGAGTCGTACTGAGAATCATGTAAATTTGTTTTAACGAACCTCCCGGTCGAGAGAAATGTCTGAAAGAGCAATTTTCATTAATTTCTGTTGGCAGTTGTGTGCTTCAATAAAAAAATGTGTTTATTGAATCTGAAATTTTGCTGGAAGGTCGAGTAGTGCTCCCTTGTCTCGAGCTCGTGAAACGGGAGATTCGTTAATATACCTACCAGTCGGTTGATATTTACGTGCGAGCATCTTGGAGCTGTTTGCCCCACGAAAAACCTGTTTATCAGGCTCCCGATTTTAATACACGGTGCTCAGGGAGGCGATATATAAACGGTGTCGTCATTCCTGAGGAGCGATACAAGGTGCACAAGAATTAATCATTTTTCTGACTTCGACTTTCTTAGCATGTGTAGCAAGAAATGTAATACTCCGTCAGCCGATACACGACAGTCCCTGCGGATGGAAACCCGGTTTACGATCTTTTGATTTTGAATTTATGAAACATAAGAGACGAACATATGTTTTCCATTTTCTGTTTACATTCTGTCGTTCATGCGACCGCATTCCGTTGGAAAAAATTTTAGGAGATTTTCGTAGGTGGAATTCGTGGTTGGAAGAAAGTGTTGCGAAGTCACTCTACATCCTTGTCGATCAGACACAACTTTTTGTTCCACTTTGATCAACTACCGAGATTGTTGGGACAGCGTTCGCGTGCCACGAAAGCCGAAGTATCCGGAAATGCGATGGAGATCGATAGAGAAGGAAGTGGACGTTGTCCGAGATCCCTGGATAGCGAGAAAGTGGTAGTTTGTTGAGGCTGGTTTTATTACGATTCACTATGCGACGAGCTCTGGACTCTCTGGAAAACGCGAGGAATGCGCCCCGATGAATGTCCTTTCTCGGCAGGACCTTCGCTCTAACTTACGCTTTGGCGGACAGGATGAATTCCTCTCTGCGAATAACTCGACGTCACATCTCTTCGTCATCACGTCCCCTCAAATCTGACACAACAAACACAACTATTCGCCCCAAAATATACAATTTGTGACAAACCGGGAAATGTTTAGTCAAATTGGCGGAATTCTAAGCCGATGTGAATTTGCGTATAAGAAGCCACGCGGAAACCAATAAACCACCGTTCAAGATATCCAGCAGGAAAGAAGGAAGGACTCGAGAGTGACTGTTTGTCGTATCCATGAAAGTCTTTACCCTGTCCTACGGAAGTTGGGGGTATGAGGTTCAAGACAAAATCCTCCAACTCTTGCTGCCCCGTCGTTGAATATGCAATGAGGGTCAGGGATGGGTGGTTTCGTTAGTTACATTCGTCTGTCCGTCCTTTCCTTCGATCCTGTCACCCTCTTTCACTTTGGAAGGAGCGAACCAAATATTGTCCTCTGTCAATCTTCTGAACTCCTCCAAAGTCTATCTCTGCTTTCAAGTGCGTGTTCCTTGCTGGAAAATTGTTGACAGGGAATTCGATGGTAGAAATTCGGTTGGAGGAGATATCCCTATGAATATCTTACGGGAAAGTAACTTTAAGTGTTTCTTTATTCGCCAATCTTAAAAATTTCATGATCAATTAGAATATTCCAAGTTTCAGGAAGGGAAGTATTTTTTGAAGCAACATGCGTCCATCTATTGGAGAGACATTGGTGGACGCCCAGGCGTCGTCGTCGCCGCTCACGGCATTGATCTGTCGGAGGGCAGTCTTGACTCAACCCCCTCAACCACCTCCCTCAGGTGGAGAGTGGTAGTTGAGAGGGTGCTAGCCTCTTTCCCCCTTTCGAAACATACAGAGTATATATAGTGACTGGTACCCGCAGCGAGTCTTGCAGGGTTGCCTCTTGGGGGGTGAAAGTGACGCTGAAAGGGTGCTACTGGTCGGGGGTGGGGGCGAACACGAAGACCCGTCACTTCAGGAGACTGCTCGTCACCCTGCATCCGGAACTCATTACACCCCCGAGAGGACACCTTGTGGAAGGATTTTTCTCTCTCACTCGCTTCCTCTTTTGACTTCTATCCGTTTTATCATTTATAGACTCCCCGATCCTGAAACGCTTTACAATACAGGTCTTAATCAATGCGTTTCAGAGTCTAGCTGAGATTCGATCAGATTCATAGATGATTGAATTTCTGCTGAACTTCATCAAGTGCAATGTTAAAAAGGAATTCAAGAGGAATTTAAGACCTCGTCAATAATGAAATGAATCTGAATTAGTTAAGTCAATTTCCCTTCTGGAAAGCATCACTGGAATGGTTTCAGATTTTAAATCCAGGGTTGCAAAAAAAAGACTGCGTGGAAGGACGAAGTTAACATATGCTGGCCCCTTTCTTTTATGGAGGGTTAGACTTGATTGGCAATTTTTATAATGCCAGGCTAATTCCTCACTATGTGGGAATTATCCGCAAAGGCTATTTCCGCGCTACGAAATCACTTAACTCACAAGACGATCAAGCAACCCTAATGACAGCCTCGATTTTATGATCCGAGACGGAATTCTACGAAAGAGCCTCGAGGTCATTATGGCGGTGCCTCCAATTGAATTTTCGACGTTTAAGTACCTTCCGAATTTCAGGAAAACTCTAAAGTCTTTGTTCTCTAAAGTTTTAATTTTTATGTAAACTGTTTAACTTTCTGGGCTTTTACTCCGAACTAATTGCAACTGTTAAATTTAATTCACTTTAATTGCACTCATACGACAATTTGAAGCTTGCAGTGAAATTTTGAGTGGAATTAGAGACACTAAATAAGTTGCAAGGGATTGTTTAAACATGGAATGCCACAAGAAGCAGAAGGGATTGCGAGGTCTGAGACGAGACAAAACACGCTGAGGGGTTCGAGACTTGAGGTTAGGTTAGTCGGCTGACCCGGTTGACAATCGATTGACGGCTGTCGACGAAACCTCCCTTCTCTGCTCTCCCTTCACTCTCTTTGCTCTCTTCCTTCCTTCACTCGTTTCTTTTCTTCACTCACCCCTGCCTTGGCAGTCCTGCTTGCCCGGGGTTGTCGAAAATTACTCTCTAATTAACGCTTTGCACGAACGTCAAAGCAAATTCTACTCCTTGCTACCTAAAGAAAGTACGTTCGCTTTATCGTTCATATAAAGGGACAGTAAAGTTGTCGAATGAACTTTTTATTTGTTCCCAGAATGCACCCTATAAAGTCGAGAAGAATGACACAATAATTGAACAATAATAGTCTTTTAACGCTTTCTTTTATCAGTTTAATCGGCAATTTCTTACCGAGAAAAATGACTGCAACAAAATAATGTTTATGATATGGTATACGGGTTGCAGGCGTATTTAATTAAAAATTTAGTCTTGTTGATCTAGTGTTTGGAAGTATGTAATAAAAGTGGTAAAAACCACTGTCAAGCTCTTGGAAACTGTACACTAGAAGTTAGAAACCACCAGTTGAAAGGTGGTTGGGGGGTGTTAAGCTCGGGAAGTAGTTGTGACTAGGGAATGAGAAAACCGTTAAATGAGAAACGTAGCTAGAACTTTACAAGTGTATCAGAAAATGAGTAACAAATTGTATGCTTGAAAGCTTGCTATTGTTGTAGAATAGAATTATTGTTAGTGAATAACATCGTCTGATATAAACTCTGATTGAAGAAATGGTTGCATATTTGTTTCCGATGTTGTCACGAGTTTTCGCGTGAAGGTGATATTTTGCCTGGTCGGTGTTGACGTTGAGGACATTGAGACGAAACGACGTGAGTCGCGATATGTCATTCAAGATGAAGGCGTCATTGCGCAGAGTCTCTCGGTTCAGAGAGTTTTGCACATCGAGCAAACTTAGAAGCAACGCAACGTACTTGATGCTGGCTTGCGGAGATGACGACTCAGGTCCAGGGCCTGTTATGCTCGTCACGTCTCCAGTTCGTTCGCTTTCTGAGAAGGTGACGGGGATGCGCGGGAAACGGTGGAAGCTCCTTGGGGGTGAGAAAGGCGACTAAGGGTGCGAGTGTACGAGTGGAATTGACGTTGACGGGCGTTTGTCACTGTCCTCGGCAAATAATATCCAGCGACGCTCTTGTAAGTTGTAGCTATAGTCATAGCTATAGCCATAGTCATAGTCATGTAGCCCGTAGTCATCCTCCTTCGTTCCGAGATGAAAACGGTGGAAAGCCGAGACGTGTAGATGTGACGACCACCTAACGCGCAAAAGGGATCGTTCTTTCATCTACCATAATGTACCATCAGTCTTGCTTCATATACGAACCTGCCAACATAAATAGATTAACTGGACGTTCAGTGGACATTAATCCTGCGATTCACGTTTCTGCACGAGCTGATCAATGCGCAAAGTATATTCCGGACACACTTGCGATGTAAGTCAGTTACCGGATTTCGTGGTATTCATTAAATTAGACTCTTTCATGCCATCTTTCTAAATTACAAATCATGATGATTATTTCAACTACTTCTCAAATCGTCAATTCAGCACCAGTCGCGCAAGTTTCTCCCCGACTTCTTTCTTTTGCGTATGCTAGACGTTTCCTTGATTTTCAGGTTTCAGAACATGCTCAGATGTACGCGGAATGATAAGAGTGATCTGAATCTGATTAAACACATTATTAATTTTCTCGTAGACTACATGATTTAAGAACGGAACTGATGCATTCGAGAAAAAAGCAGAAATCGGTGTAGTGTCATGTCGAGTGTAATAAAACACTGTGTGAGGTAGTAAATCATTACCTGGGTGTGACGACTGTAATTGATGGTAACGAATTGTCGATGTTAATGCCGTTATGATAACTGTGAAGGGGGAAACGTTAATATTAATTAGTTAGTTCTTTCGACTACGATTAAATTTATTTGTTATTTCCGTCCAATAAATAGCATTCTGCCGAAAAAATGTTTGACCTAGAAACTAAGATAACGGATGTATCCGTAGTAATTTCTAGTTTTTGAGGAATTCTCGGACGTGACACAAGCATTGTTATATATTTTCCTTCTCTCTTGAAGAACTGCTTCTGCAGTTTCTGCACAAAGGAATCAATCGAATGTTTTTGACACAGACTCTACATTTTCGCGACTCACCAGTTTTTCGACAAGCGGATCGAATCCCATTCCATCAATAGGAGGTCAATAGGTTTCTTGAAGTTTGCGGTTAAATCATGGCACGAAGAACGTGAAATGTAACAGACTAACAGAGCGAGCGAATCGTCGGATTTGGTGATGGTGGGAGTGTTTGCAGCACACTTTGGTAGGGGAAGCGAGGGTCGCGGGTGGGAAATCGGGGGGCGGGAGACGTAGGTAGTCATTATGTGGAGGGAGGTGACGTCACTGACGGTGACGGATGGCTACACGTCAGGCAAGTATAAACCCCATGGTACCCAATAAATTATTGCAACTATAAATTACTTCTGTGCTCACGATATAATGCCACGGCTACTGCTACGGGTACAGGGTGCGGGTACGAGGACGCTCTTCGCGTATGGCAATCATGTGTATACACACGTGCGTATACACATCTATATTATATATACATATATGTATGTACATGCCTGACGCACAAGAATTTCCACCAGTGACGATGGTGCTCGTCATGCTGCCAATGGTGCTGTTTGCTGATGGTGCTTTTGTAATTATGGGGGTGGGGTGAACAAACAAGAGTGCTACGATTCCGGCTAACTAGTCTCGACGCATCTCATGCCATTCTGCACATTCGTATCCATTTAACTTTGTGATAGTATTGCAGTTACAGCTCTCTTGCCTTGAAAAATATAGCAAAAGTACATATAATATTTGAATTACATCATCAAATAGATTAAATTAGAGATTGCTGTTAAAGTATCAGAGAAATCGTAGCTATGAATTAATTTGTAGCAGAATTGTTAAAAGTATATGATGGTTGTGCGAGTTTCCGCTCTCGTAGATTTGTGCGCGTTACTGCGAGCGAGTCGTTCTTTCATTCATTATTATTCCTACGTTCGTTCTGTGGACACTTTTATTCCCATCGGCGGAATAAACGAACGATGAAAGTGAAACGACGATTTATGTCGACGCCATCTCGTCGTTGAATGTAGACTGTATGGTGTACCTGCCAGCATGCGCCTGTAATTCCGGACACTCGTGTTGAACGACGAGTTACAAAAGTTTCAAGACGATGTACCTTGAAAAGTCCCGGAGCGCGTCCAGGAAAACTTTTCTTCTTGAGGCATCCCAGCTTGGTTATAAACTATGATATGAACGGGAGTGCAAAATTGCAGTAAAGATGACTTCGTTAGGAGCCTGGGAGCCCGACTCTCATGTACTTCTTGACATGAATCGGCAGTTTTTCATAAACGGGTATTTAAAATGCATATTCAAATTAGGTACATTTATATGAGGATTGCAATAAAATAGTGAATTAAGCATGTTATTTAAATAGTACCTGTCGGCGGATTCTGGATTTCTGGAGTCGAGTACTTGGTGCAAGTCATTAAGAGCTGCGTGCAACATTTTTGAATGAGCATCAAGATGGTTATAGATTTATATGTATTAATAAACCTGAGGAGTAATCTTTCTCAGTTCACATTTCTCAAACAGTCTACTTATTTTGTGTTGGATTAACTTGCTGCTGGAGGGTTGAATGACGAAGAACGAGGAAAGGGTGTGTCCAACTGTTGCGTAATTATAATCGAGCATTAGATGGAAATTAATAGCATTCCACGTCGAGATAATATAATTGCTGGTGTTGCTCTAAAGTGTTCATTCGCTACAAGTTCACCAGGAGCCTATTATTACATAAATTATATATATTAAGTCTAAAATTAAAGTGGCATAGTGATTTTTTTTTTTCTAGCAAACATTAACAAATCTCCGTGTTTGAAGATGATAAGAAACTTCCGAGTAATAGAAGCGCATAAATTTGTAACAAGTTTGAGATACTTTGGAACCTCAGGCCGAAAAAAGGGAGATTACAAATGACAAATTGCCGTGAGGTATCGTTTTTTGTTTCAAGAAAACAGGCAGTAATCGACCGAAAATTGTGTATTTTAAGCCATATCTGAAATAACGTGGAGAGTCTGGTCCACCCTATTCCTTATCTCGAAGCGCTCACACCATCCGAACATTCACTGCTGATTATGAAAAAAATAAGCAATAAATCGCTCGGCCAACACTGTAGGGCAACAGAGCATTACTTTATCGACCGTTCTTCGACAGCCGAAAATTCCTTGAGAGTTTCAAAGCTTTAACATCATTAGAATTATCGCTCTACTTGAGGCAAATGATTTCAAGCGGAAAATATTTGTTCATGAACTTGAGGCAAGTGCTCTCTGCTTTGCATTGAGCGTAGGCGTGGGACATGAGTATCATGAAGATGAGAACCTCTGGATAACATAATCCCGATACGTAATAAATATCGTATACACCGGATCGTCGGTTGGCAGTATTGGTGCGTCTGTCTCTTATCCCAGTTCGATGCTGTGGATCAAGGGGGCGAAAGGGGGCAGGTTTATGGGTTCTGGAGGGGAAAGTGAGGCAAAGGGAGGATATTATGGGCAAGCGAGTGAGTTATACGCCTTGCCGCATGTGTGTCGCATAAATCTGTTTCAACCTCGGGTCTCAGCCCCCTTACGACTCTGCTGGAACCTCGCTTCAAGCAACTGTGGACTGACTGACTGACTGACTGCCATCTTCTCCTTTCCTTATCCCTCGTCGCCCTTTGCTCCATCTTCCTCTTGCACTTCTCCCCCTCGCCAGGAACTTCTGAGTGGAGACCTTATCAGATCGACACGTTGTTCCATCGCGCGAATTCAACCGTCTTTCATTACTATGTGTGCTCTCTTCGCACCTAAAGGCCTCGCTTTTCCGGATCATCTGATGCTAGACCAGAAACAAACATTCGGATTGGGTTTAATATCAAACCAACTTTTGAAGAGATTCCTTTTCTTTAATTGTGTCAATCCTCTCGCTTGGGATTCGGCTGAGTAAGTAATGCAGACAGCGATGTGAAACTATAAACCAGACTATGGTTATTTTTAGATTGTCGTCCACCGTGGGAGTGGAACTACTTAGAGAATACTAGAGTTGGAGAACTACTCTTGAGAGTATGTAAAGTACAGGTTGTAATGCTGAAACGTGCCTCCCCAGAAGCGATCCTACTTTCAAAAGAATGAAAAAGCGGAATGATACTCTGAATATATCTTTTTCAGATGATTGGTTAGAATAGAACTCTGGTACATGAATTAATTCGTAACTTATTTGACGATTGATTCGAGTCCATTTATTCGACAAAGTGGATCGTTGCGAGAGCACCTGCTTTAAACGTTATTTTGTTCAGAATCAGGGGTCCGGAACCTACCGGAACGAAACGATAAAGAGTGATGTAGCTATTTCATTGTGTCTTTCTATTCTGATTTATTGAGTTCTTCCTCATTTCAACGAATTCAAGGTTCGAGTTCGGAAGCAGTATCCTTTTTTCGGCCCTCATACATACCTGATCCTTTTATCCCAAAATTCCATGGAGCCACATCAAAATCTCATGTTACGAATCCCTTCCGCACAAGTTTCATAGATCAATAGAGTTTGGATCATAGAGTTTGGATCAAACTTCTAGATAAACTGATCATTATCAGATATCTTAGATGTTACCTAATTTTGGATCATTAGACACCACACATCAGTTTTTAGGCTCCATTCAGTTTCATTGCTCAGAGACTAAGAGGACATTTGCTTAAATACAGTAAATCTCGAGTCACTTTGAGACAAAGCATACAAGTTACGAGGCTGTTTTTCGTGTATAAGGACGACTATAAGGAGGAATTATAGTCTGAAAGCAAGCAAGGGAGCCAGATAGAGAAGCAGTTCATAGAGTTCTTGGTGGACGGAGAATGATGGGTGGGTTTCTATGATGAGGGGAAGATGGGGGTAGCAAGAGGGAAGACCGAAAGGTGCACCTGTCCTTCTGTACATCAACCGTCCGTCATCCGGACGACATGGCAGCTCATGATCTTTCTCTCCTTCCTTTCTCTCCTCTCTCTCTCTCTCACTCATTCTCACTTTGCTCCTCGAACTCTGCTATACTCATGTATCCCACGAGGCATCACGCTTATTTATGCTGACACAATATTTATTAGAACGGATCGGTGCGTCGGCTCATTCGCACGGCTCGCCATACTATTTCGAGCCGCGACGAAGAAGACGGACCACAGCATCTTCGTTTTTCTTCTTCGCTCTTGCTTTTGCTCTTTCTTCATCTCGCTAGCTCTCTCCTCTTTTAACACTTGCCATCCTCTCATCGGGATTAAGATACAACACTGCTTCGGCCACGCTTCTGACTCCCCCAAAAGGTTCTTGTCCACAAGACTCATTGTCAGCACGGAATTAGTGTCTATTTGAACAGACTGTAATCATTAATTGGTACTTGCCTACATTGTGCTACTGGGTTTATAGAAGCGAGTCTGGTGGTCGTGTTTAATGTTTAATTTACTCTTGCGATCACATCTTCGATGTTCTCATTTCAACAAGTCGTCTGAAATGTGTCTGCAGCTTTGCTTTGATTTCAAGTTATTTTGGCTACTCCACGTGATTGATTGGAATTACTTGTGTTCAGATTGCAATCATAAATTGCTCGGATTTTTGACACGTTGATGAACCTTATTTTCGTTTAATCGCGAGAGAAGGATGAAATTTCGAAAGCAAAGTGACACTCTGGTGAAATCAAAGGCAATGGCATCACTATAAATCAGATACAAAAATATATAACGGTTGTATTATTTTGAAAGAGGCGATGAAATCTAAAGTTTCGACCCAATTGAGCAACCCTAAAAAAATCTTCAAATATAATAGTTTTATTAGTAAAATAGTATTTTAGTTGTGATTTTTAAATTAGCGTTACAACGCAGACCAGAACCCAATTTGTTGGGGTGTGATCGGGGAACCTAGTTGGTCCCCCATTGGGAGTTGGGCTACTCAACTGGGGCCCATTTAGGCCCCAACCGGCTTTTCCATACGGACATAGATCATTTGCAACCCAATATTTAGAATTTAGAGTATTTCATTTGCCTTTTTTTAAAAAATAGAATATATTTTCTTAGGCTAGAAGTTGGTTATTACACGGAAAAAATATGTCCTATAAAAAGTGTAGAACTCAGTCTGGGAATTTTGGACGGGTACCAAAATGTTGTCAAAATTGTAAACCTCCTTTTATGAAATTCACAAGATATTTCAATACTAAGTGCAAGAAAGAACTACATGAAGTCCTGGACAGTCTAGGAAAATATGAAGGGTTCTTAAACAAAATAAAAAAAGCAAAGCTAACTTCAGACTTAGTAGTCTTTTGTGTCCAAGTTCATATCACACAAACGAGAAACGTTTTCGTCACTTAATTAATACACACAAACCTAATTCTATACCTAACCTAACACTACTACATACAACGCAATTCTCTACGCAGAATATCGCACGCTGAGTATACCGGTCGAAATGGTCCTTATATACTAACTAGCCAAATCTTCACCGCTTGTGAGAAACGTCACAGTGACCCAAGTGATATTTAATTTGTTTTAATATGTTTTATTTAAATATTATATTATAACTGTATCATTTTATTATTTTTAATATTTTAATGTTTAAGATTTCGTGAGTTTTATATAAGTACACTTATTAACTTTATATTTCACTCTGCCAGCTGATGGTTGACTGCGCACATCGACGCGCAACATTTTCCCAGACTGTCCAGGACTTTCTGTAATCCAAGCTCTTCAGTAAATACAAAACTATTTTTCCTAGACTATTATAGAGAATTTCCAAGACTCATTTGCATTTAGTATTGAAAAGTTTGAAACCTTTTATTAAAAGTCATTCAATATCTCCAATATTTTGGTACCCGTCCAAAACTCCTGGACTAATTCTACATTTTTTACAGGACATATTTTTTCCGTGTACGATATGCTTTCTAGGGGACTGAAGTACTCGAAACTCTATATTCAATTTCATTCACCTTTCATCCGATTGAATTAGATGTCTAGCGATACATTCATATCTGGATCGGGAATCAAGTTAGGGTGTACTTGAAGGAGAGACCGGGAATTTTCGCGACCCCTTTCAGAAGTGTCGGTGAGCCTGAGCAAACGATAACAGAACAGATCGACACCAGCTGCTTCGTATTTGTTGCTGTCTCGTAAATAGCACACTCTATAGTCTCTCTTTCTCACTCTCACCCCTTCTGCAGTCCCGTCAGTCTCTCCATTCTTCCGTCAATGTCTCTTTTCTCGACGCGAGAGACGTTACTTCGTTAACAATTATTGTAGTCACGGCACCAGCAGTCGGTAACAGAAACGACACGTCGAGAGACAGCGTGACGGAAAGTGTGAGAAGTGAAGTCGGTGTGTTGAGTGTCCAAAGAGGGGGGGAGGAAAGAGAGTTACGAGGGAGGAAAAAGGAGCGAGAGAAATGGAAAGAGATAGAGAAGAGAGATAGACAGACAGAATTAAAAAGAGAGAGTGACGGATATCGTGATGAAGGCGTCCTCCTGTCATCTTCTCTCTTTCTCTATCACTAGATTCCACCTCTCTCGTTCACGACGACATTCGCACTTTCTCGGCTTCTCTTCCTCCCGTGTCCGGTTTAGACCTTGCATCCTGACACGACGCGAATGTCACTTATAGCGAATCGAAGGAAGAAAAGAATTGTGTCCGAGCTGAGACTCTCGGCTTCGTTTAATCTAGAAAGACGCTCCTTGTCGTACACATAAATTGGATTCGATTCCAATCGCCTCATCGTCAAATTCCAACTTATTGAAAAAACTTCAAGTATAATAAAAGAAGGAAAGTCGACTAACTGATGGCAACAATTCAACAAGAGAATTGTTGAATTATTGAATTGCACACTGCATTCGAACTTTTTTATTGTCGATGCTTCCTTCTTAATGAACGGAATTGAATGCTTTTATTAGTTGCAAGGCTTAAGTTCTATGGTACTAAAAGTGTTTAAAAATTTCTTTTAAATTCCTGGAAATATCCTCAATTTTTTTTATAAACCCTTCCAATATCTTGAATGCATTAAAATCCCATATTAAATCCCTTGAAATTTTTAGAAAGCTCTTAAATATTCTGAGATTAATCTTTTTTTATCGATAAATGGGGTGGTGCAAAATGTTTGAACAGGGTGCCCACATGTCAGGGAAGTCAGAGAAATGTCAGGGAAAAAAATTGTCAGGGAAGCGAGAGTAGCTGTCAGAGAAAATTGAAATTGACATATTTATGATAACTATCTTATTTTTGTCGTACTAAATATGTCGTATTATGAAGAATTTCCATACTTTGAGATTCTAAGGAATTCGAGAGATCTTCAATAATTTTGAGGAGAAAGTCAGGGAAAAGTCAGGGCAATTGAAAAATAGAATCCTATAGCCACCCTGATGAATTTCGAAATTTAAAACATATTATGTCTCGGAAACCCGCTATTAGTGTTAATTTTCATTCCTGTTTCTTTGAGTGACGTCTAATTGCTACTTGTGGGTCGTATATCTCGAGTGAAAACGGCTTCGCAAAATTCTGCATTCCTGAAGTTTGTTCTGCATCGATCATCAGCGTCGCCTGTTGCACGCGCGGCATGGACGAACATTCGGACATACGGACATAAGTACATACGTCTATCCATCATCTACTCGTCGTGCCTGTTCTCTCAGACTAGTTGTGTCTGTCCGGGTGCTTTATGTACTAGTGTATTAATAAAATGAGTTCGCCGGCAAACCAAGTCGTCAGTCAGTCCAGCGATTAGATCATTCGCCTTCTTCTCTTTCAGTCTCACATTCTGCTAAAAACATCGTAAATAAAAAAAGGATCTATCCATTATGTCGAATATTGTTAATGGTTAGTTTATTGCCGGTAAGATATAGTTATTGACGGTAAGATAATAAAAATAGGAACAAGTTTTTCCCACTCTGAAATAAAGGCCGTAGTTTACGAGAGAGTTGCGTCTCTTTAAATATATGAAAATTCTTATGAAATCTTGTAATTTTGTTTTCCCTCGGAAAAATTGTTTTATTTCATAAAAGACGAAACTAGAGGCAGAAATAATGCTCTCCACGTATGCCTCGTATCTCTGAATAAGAAAATTTCGAGGCAAGTCGAATCAGGGAAAGTTATGGTACTCTCGTAGTGCGCCTGGAAGTTCAGCGACGCTATTTCTTAGGGACTGGCTTAGTTTCTCCGACAGGTTCTGTCCATCACTCACCGTCTTCGTGACGTGTCTGCTTCTCTCTAAATTTCAACCAGTTTTTTACTCTTCCCTCATCATCAATTTCTGTCTCTCATCAGTAATTATTCCTAAATAGTTCTGAAAACTTTCCTCACTTGTGTTATTCCGTTCAAAATTGAGCACAAAGCCTGTAAACCTTTTTCAATACAATGAAATCATTTTCAAGTTTTTTTATTTTAACACTGCTTCATATATCACGAATAAACTGAAATTGACGGGACTCTAGAGATTGTTTCGAAATATCAAGGACGACAGGAAATTGCGATGCATCATAAATATGCGAAGCAATCGTGTGACGCGTTTGCAGTCAGCTTCCGTAAAACAGCGAAGAAAATGTACTTTGAACTTACAGGAACACCTTTCGTGCTCGAGATCGATGAATTTTCTGTCCTAGAATAACAGCCCGATTGATATTCCGTTGTCCTCGCCTTCAAGGGCGTATTTTCAATCGAGGGTTTGGTAACGTTTGTCGTTCACTGAAGCGCAACGAGCAAAAACCATACACACTCGTTCGATTTTCTAGAAACACTCGAGATATCGATAAGACGAGAAGATATATACCTTATGCTCTGCTGTTGAGAGACGACGGATTCTGATCGCTCCATTGGTCAGAATTAGACGAAAGGAAGAGGAGATTCGGCTGGTTGATGGAGTGAGTGTTGACTTAGGATAACAGTCGCCTCATCGGTCAATCAGTCAGGTAGAATACGGTAGGTAGGTGCTCCGTCTTCAGTGCTCGCCTGTCGTCTCGTCCTGTTCGTTCACCCTCCGAAAGATTGCTAAGTGAGTCACGAATCTGGCTGGCTGACACTCGACGGCCTCGAGATGTCAAAGAAGAAAAAGTCAAATTTGAATGAGGAGTGGGCTCTCTACGAAACCCGATGATTTTGGCCCTTTTATCAACTCACGCGTACATCAATCACTTCATCATGATGTTTTACCCCTCCCAGTGATCCATACTTAATTCTAAAACTCGCATGAAGATTACCTTAAAATTCTCTGAATTTTACCACTCGAAATCTTGAACTTATTTCATTCAGCGATTTCAGTGTTTGACGAATACCTCAAATCCATTAAGTGTTGTTTACCGAGCAAGCCAGGTGTTTGTAGAGGAATGTGGGAAACATCACTTCTGTTTATTTTCCGAGGACATGTTTACACGTTTGGATAGAATTCATAAACGATTCCAGAGAACTTTATTGTCGGTCTGCATATTGTCTTCCTTTAAGAAACACAGATAGTTGCTATTGTTTTCTGGGATGTGATATTCGTTTGATCTTAGGAAGAATAAAGCTAAAGCCTTCAGTTTGAGGCTGGGTCTGTCTCAGCCAGGATTCAAGTCCTGACCAAGAGAGGAGAGCAGGGAGGATGCGGATTCACCCGTCAGTCACTCCCTGGCAGCGAGAGAATCACAATGCGAGTCCTATCTTCCTCTGCTGTTCTCCGTCCTTCTGTCCGTCTGTCCATCCGTCCGTCTCTCCTCGTCTACCTCCTGTCACTCACCTCACCCAGCCTTCTGACAGTTCTCGCATCAGGAATTCATCTCGTCTCGTCTTCCTCTACTAACTTTTACTCCCCATTCTATACCTCCTTTTGTTCCTCTACCATTTCTCTCATAAACCACACAAATTTTGAACACATGATATCCGCAATTCTCCCTCGTTTTGACACCTGGATTCAATCTATTGAATGTAAATAAATATAAATAACCGACCCAGTAGATAAAACATAGAATACCCCAAAGAATTGAATATCTCTGTAACGATCCATGTCGATCAATATCTCAGGCATTTCGAGCAGCAGTGAGATAGAGAGAGTATCAAGTGCTCTAGGGTGCTCTAGGGTAGAAGTACTTACATTTCCGATACACGTGTAACACGTATGTAAGTCTATCCAGAGCCCCTGCTCCCCCCAAAAAAAGGAAAACAGCATACGAAGAGGGAGAAAGCGAGACTGGAAATAAGGAAAAAAGTAGTTTCTCCGAGGATCGTTACATGTTAGAAAGAAGAAAAGGGGAGCCGATAAGACTAATTATTGTTGTGCACTGCGCGTGTAGTAAGTGGGTAGGCAGAGGATATGTATAAGGACCCAGAGGTAAAGTCCCTGTACCTACATACCTACTAATATATCGTGTTCGGCCCCTCCGTGCAAACCCGAGTGAGCCGAAGACAGGAGCAGATATCGCGCACCAGCATCTTCTCGAATGTCAGGACTCGGCTCTTTGCCCGGTACACCACGGTCTCTGTCCCATCTTTCCCCTCGCGAGGAGCCAACCCCTCCTGTGCCTCGTTAGCGGCCACGACTTTGCTCGTGCTCTGGTATTTGCATCCAGGAGGTCGTTCGTCAGCTCCTCAATTGACCTGGTCAATCCTCACCTGCAATCTTTGTAGAAATTCGAGAATTTGGATGAAAAATTATGGAGAAAGTAGTTGGTAGTAGTGGTAGTACCTTGTCCAAGTCCTAATAAAACAGGTTTATTAATTATAAAATAGGATGTGGATTATTTTTGCGTTTTATAAGAAGTGTGTGATTTGAGTCGCGATGGCCTCGGAACGCATCCCTGGAGTCGTGTATGGGCAGTCTCTTTCTCCGTTCTTGGACTCCATCCGTCCTACTTCTCGACGTTCCTCCCTTTGCTCGTACGTTGGTGAGTTCCATCGCCATCGTCCCCCGGTTTTCTCGTCCGGTCAGGAGACAATGGACAATGGGGACATAAATCTGCGTAATTAGTTGCCGATGCTCCCGCGGATCAATGTGCGATCTCCTTTCTCTCCCTCTTCGACTGCTTCGACCGGGAACAAACGATCGTTTGGTTGGTCAGTTGGCAAGGTAGGACGGTGTTCGGTGTCCCCACCCGGAGGAGTCTTGTCCGCCCTTCTGTCCCGGATGAAGAAGGTACCAGCTACCAGCGAAGGACGACACTCCCTTCCTTCCTGGAGGAGGACGCACCCGGAGCAAGATGGCGGTACGCGTGCACCTACATCGGCTTCCTCCATCCGGGAGGAGTTTTTTTTCGGATCCTAAGTTCATTCCTTTCTTCCATCCTCTTTGCCTCCTCGCCTCTTAGCCTATTTGCATCACACACCTGTCCCACCACCATCTTGCATGCCCTCAACATACCTCGTTGTAAATCACCGAGAACAAGAGACCGGAATTGGGAGCTGAGAATCAGGATGACGGACATCCAAGTCTATAAATCTGCAGGTGCTCCGGTCAATCTGATTCACGTGGGTGTTGATCGAAGTTGCAGGAAAGCTTGGAATCGAATGGAAAAGTCGTAAATTATTCTTTGGAGGGATTTATGATGGGGTCGTTATTCACTTGATCTTTCAGGAAGTCGGGTTTTGAATTACTTATTCATTAGGATATTTCCTTGAGATGAACTCCAATGATTAAACTAGCTGGAAAACCTCATCAAAGTGTCAACCCTTTTCACCTCTACAACTTCAATTCCCGATTCTCTGATTGCAACGAAAGTGGAAATGATTTGATTAAAACTCATAGTTTCAATGACGGGAGAGCGCGACTTGCCTCACAATGCTTCGGCGTCTTCGTCGAAGATGCATCCGACGGTTGGGGTAGATGTCATCGTCGTGGCAAGGCTTGATAAATGAACCGATAGCGCCATTGTTATTCAACATCTGCACCTTTATATCGTCTTCATGAATTCCTCATCACCGACCGCATCTACCGTCATTTCCGCGACTCTGAAATCCCTTTCTTTCTTCCTGACTTGAGTCCAAGTGGAAATGTACCTGTCGACAAAGATAGGATCTTTCAAAAGATCGAATCATTTTTTTTCTTTTTTTTTTTTTGAAAATTATTGTCCCATTCCCTTCAAAGAATAATTACTGCCACTGGAAGAATTTTCCGCTAATCATCCGATTGTCTCTCCTCTCGTGTTCTTGACGGAAATGGAGCAGGATCCGCGCTTTGAATTATGTTAATAAAAGCGGCTCATATTTTGCCAAACTCATTTGCGATACGACTAACGACTGCAAGTTACATTAATTTGTTGCATCTAATTAAAATACTTTAGATGATTGATAATGATTTAAGTAATAATGATTTTGTTTTTTGTGTTCTAGGGGAGGACGGCGTCGAAAGTTCGGGTCCAGGCACAGACCTCCAGGGCGAAGAAGGTGACTGCGTCGATGAAGATGGGCCGATCAGTCCGAACGAGAGGGTTGGCGTTCCAGCTGCCAAAGAGGATGAAAACGGGGAAATTACTGACGAGGAAGATGACGACGGAACTTCTCCATCAACCCCACCGCCTTCTATCACGGCGCGATTAAACCCCGCCGCCGTTAGAGATACCGGTCCTCCAGATAGGTACATTTTTTGTTATCACATACAAAAACGATAGCCCAGTTTACAAGTTTAATTTGCTATTAGCTCTGCGAGATAACTCGACAACAAACTCATACATCAGAATCGTATATCAAGCCTCTCAAGTTTATTGCACGCAAATTACATGCAAACATCCACCTGAGAAATCACTCCTAAAGATTAGGATGAGATCATTATTCAGATTATAGCAATAGTTTTATTACAAAATCCAGGTTTTATGATATGATTTCTGATTAGCTCTGATTTTTAAACCTTGCTCGTCATTGGCTACGAAGTTAGATTAATAGCCAATTGCAAGACACTGATCGGTATCCCTACTACCGGATGAATCTGGTTCAAAGTCTGAAGGAACCCATTGTTTTTTAAACTTGACGAAGCATGTGAGTGCTTTGAAATCGCCGACAATGGGAGATAGGTGGTGTAAACTTTGCGTGTTGTTTGAGGGCAACAAATCGTCACGGACGGGATAAATAAGCCAGCGGTGTCAGGCGGCTGATATCAGTGGCTGCCGCGTGGCGTCATTCGGCTAATAGAGATAGGCGCGTGTTTCCAACACCACTCGTGTCTCTCCCCACCCCCTAAAACGGTACATAGCGAAGCAGCACCCTCGTCTCGTCTCGCCTCGACTCGCACACACTCCCCTCCCCGCCAGTCCAAAAACTTCCCCTGCATGCGTGGCGGTGGTCTCTTTCATCTGGCGGCACGCATTCGAGCTCATTCAGTCAGTAGGAGTCAGTTACAAGCCAGCCGTCGACAGACCTGGAACACGCGTCACGACGTTCTCGTCTTTACCGACTTTTTTGCAATGCTTATCAACCGAGAACCACCCACGTGACCGCGTACATCAATAGTTACCCATAGGTAGAAACTTCATTAACAATATCGCATCTTTTCCCTTTTTATTCAGTTCTTGTAGTATCATCATAACAAAGATTCATTTATGTTCAGCTCTTTTTGAACAGTGAAGTGTTCTCGTGTGGATTTTGTATTTTTTTTGTAAGATTAATCATTAGAGAATGTTTAGAACTGTATTGTTCGAAAAGAGCATTAGATGTCATAATATTTTTGCTTTCGTACAAGTAAACAAAGATCTTTCAGTCACTTTTGCGATTTGCACATGCGCAGAAATTTGAACGCGATTCACTGTTTGGTTGAAAACAATTTTTTAGGAATGTTGACTGTTGAAAATAACCTTACAATTTCATAAAAAACCGCTAAAATATTTTTCAAAATCAGGCAATCGTCGGTTCTGTTAAGAAAGAACGAGTTTTTAAATTCTTACGCATCTAAGGTTGGTGCGAATAAAGAAAAGATTCAGTACATACTCAATTGTAGATCAAAGATTTAATAAACAATTTTTCCAAACTAAAAAGACGATTTTCATTTACATAATCTTGCGTGAATGATAATCTCTAATTTATTTAAAGATTGTTATTTATCTGTGAAAATCTATGATGCAACTATTTTTGTGCAATTTATTCAATGTGACTTTAGTCATCAGGTAAAAAGATTTATGATAATTCATGAGATCAAAAAAATTGTTTTCGAACCAAAATTAATTTAATTGTCACTCCCTTGCTTATTATGTATTCTCGTATATCTTGACACCATGATTTATCACCACTCATATTAATTGCTACCTCCAAGTGATTTATCAGCCTTTGAATTAATTGATAATTGCTTTTATTATACGTAATTAACCCGATAGAAACGACTTTCCATTAGAAACTAAGTTAACAATTTTTAATACTGAAAAAAACTGATTTTAATTTTGAAATATCTTTTGATATTTGTTGCAGGGAGTCAATGAGTCCTCGGTGTCCTTCAAGAGACTCTCGGGAATCGTCTGGACCAGTCACTGGTAGTCCCCCACCACCGGCGATCCAAAGCAGCGCCAGTCCCGTCAGTCCTAGCAATATCGTGCCTCTGCCTCTCGGGACTCACCCACTTTTACCCTCTCACTCTGCGGCTGTGATGGCAGCGTACCTTCAGCAAACGCATCAGCGTCTCCTCCTGGGTCACTCACCTCTATCGCGTGGTTCCGTCTCACCTTTGGTCACGTCTTCGTGTTCACCACCTGCCGCGACTCCCGGTCTTCTGGTATCGCCGACCAGTGGAGGTGAAATGTCACCCACGGCTACTCCTTTAACAGGAGTACTCGACTTTAGCACGAGAAAGGCCTCCTCGACTGAAGAGGACGAGGATGAACAGATATTGAATCTCAGTAAACCTCCCACGCCTTCCTCGTCGACAGAAACAAATAACGGGCCTCTAGACTTGTCGGTGCCTAGCAGAAAACGACCAGGACCGGAGGACTCTCCTCCACCCCCTCCCCGAAAGTCATCTAGGCATGCAACCTCGACACCCACTGGTCACCAAGAAACCTCGTCTTCTGGATCTTATGGAAGGTCGGTCGTTTCTCCCTGGACGTCACCAGTCGTCGCTTCCCACTTTCCATACTTTGCTGCCGCGGTCGCTGCAGCAGCTACTAGTCAACAGCAACTCTCGCCGAAGAGCACCAGTGCCGTGGATCACCATCAGTTATGGAATGGCAAAATGAAACCACCAGCGAATTTGGACAAGTCCTATCAACCAAGTGAAGCTACGAAAGCGCTTGAGAAGATGAGCGAGTTGAGTAAACTCGGTGGTGACGATTTGTTTAGATCATCTCCTGGAGGAACTGGTAACAATCCTTCGGCGACATCTGGAAGCCGGCACAGTGCCTGGCAGTCACATTGGCTAAACAAGGGAGCTGACCAAGCTAAGGATGTGCTGAAGTGCGTTTGGTGCAAGCTGAGCTTCTCAACTCTTGCGGCTTTGACGACGCACATGAAGGAAGCGAAACACTGCGGAGTTAATATGTCTGCACCGCCTCCATCGTCTGGTCATCATCAGAATATGTCCTCGATACCACCACCGCAGCAACATCAGCCTCAGACTTCGACCAGTGGTGGAAACAATGGAACATCGACACCAAGCAACAAGCAGAGTCCATCAGAGTTGAATCTCTTGATCAAGGAGACGATGCCTCTACCAAGGAAGCTTGTTCGAGGTCAGGATGTCTGGTTGGGAAAGGGTGCTGAGCAAACGAGGCAGATTCTGAAGTGCATGTGGTGTGGACAAAGCTTCCGATCCTTGGCGGAGATGACCTCGCATATGCAGCAGACTCAGCATTACACGAACATCATTTCTCAAGAGCAGATCATATCCTGGAAGTCGTCTGATGAGAGTAAAGGTGGTGGAAGTACTGGGGGTGGAGGTGGTGGGGTGGGAGGAGGAGGCGGAGGTGGAGGCGGTCCTCCAGGTAGTGGCAGTGGTCCTCACGGAGGAAGTGGTGGACCTGGAGCTGGAGCGACGAGTAGCCATGTCAGTGCCGTGTTGACGTGCAAGGTTTGTGACCAGGCGTTTAGTTCGTTAAAAGAATTGAGCAACCATATGGTAAAGAACTCGCATTACAAAGAGCACATAATGCGCTCAATTACGGAAAGTGGTGGACGTCGAAGGCAAACTCGTGAGAAGCGGAAAAAGTCCCTACCTGTTCGGAAGCTCCTGGAACTGGAGCGAGCCCAGAACGAGTTTAAAAATGGAGACTCGGGCCCGGGAATAGGTCACAGTTTGAGCAAACACGCTGGCAGAATTACTTGTGAGAAGTGTGGGGATAAAATCGAAACAACTATTTTCGTTGAACACATTCGTCAGTGCATCGGTGCCGGAACAGTGGGTGTAAATCAGAGGAACTTCCTGAAGAACGCGTTGATGTCGAATCACATGTCGGCCGCTTTACCACCCGGAGAATCCGGTCGGAAGAGCGTGAGCGAGGACACGTCGCCGGTCTCGTCGAGGCATCATCGATCTCCCTCTTCTGCGAGCGACGCCACAACACCTGGAAAAGACACCCCGACACCAAATACAAATGAACCCACGGGGACTTCGTCTCCATCCGTGTTGAACGCGATCGAGAAGCTAATCGAAAAGAGTTTCGACTCGCGGGTTAGACACGGCGCACCCGGTCTTCATCATGCGCAACCGGGTGCGCCCATGGGCTCCAGTATCCTTAAACGGTTAGGTATAGATGAGAGTGTAGACTACACTAAACCACTCGTAGATCCTCAAACAATGAACCTTCTTCGATCCTATCAACAGCATCACTACAATACCGGATCCGTAGCATCCAGGCGAGAAAGAAGTGGAAGCGAGTCGAGTTCAATATCGGAACGAGGGAGCAATAGAACGGACGCCATGACACCTGAAAGGCGGCTAGAAATGTCTTCCGCTCACGAGAGGCTCTCCACTTCCTCCACCCATTCACACCATCATCGAACAACACCAGACAAAACACCTTTACCTAGTCGTCACCCTCCAGAAGAATCCGGCGATGAAGAGACTGTCGTTGTGAAGAAGGAACCACGAGAGGTTGACGCGGAGACACCCGTTCCAAACGAGGGTGAACAAGGAACGAGGGAAGTGGTCGTGAAGAAGGAGGTAGTGGACGAAACTAGAGAAGAGGAAGACCAAGCGAACTACAATCACAGGAGGAGTGGTCATCAAGAATCTTCAGAAGAAAACCGAGAAGTTCTTTCCCCCCATATGAACCCACCCACGCCCAGGTCGACGGGTCAGGTGGAACAAGCGACTCGGAGTCCCTGCAGAAATAGTACTAGCAGTCCAGCAAGTAGCGACAGATCAGTTACTCCGAGAGGAACACCCGATACCAAAGCCTCCAGTAGCCTCGGAGCGTTATCGTCCATGTTCGATAGTCTCTCCGGAGGCGGTGGTGGAACGAGTGGCGGCAACGCAGATTCCCAAGGACGCAAGGCCAGCAGTCATCCTCTCGCAGCACTGCAAAAACTCTGCGACAAAACAGAGACTCGAGGCTCTGGTTCCGGTGGTAACAGGTCGAGTTCAGGTTCCGCGGGTACATCTCTTGGTCCTGGAAGTGGAAATAGCTCCGGTACCAGCGGACCAGGCCCTGGTCCCACTCCTGGTGCAATTTTAGCCTTTAGCTGGGCCTGCAATGATGCAGTGGTCACTGCTGACTCCATCATGAAGTGTGCGTTCTGCGATACTCCCTTCATATCCAAGGGTGCCTACAGGCATCACTTGTCGAAAATGCATTTCGTTAAGGACGGCGTCATCCCGGATCCAATGACGATCGGTAGGTCTGCAGCAGCGGCTGCTGCAGCAGCCTCCCAATCCAGCTCCGGTGGTCCCAGTCATAGTTCATCGTCACCACCCTCCTCGCAGCGGAATAAGTCGCCACCGAATCCTCCTCAGGCGAACGGAAGTCCGTCTCAACCTGCGGCATCTCCTCTGGAGGAGAGTCCGCACTCAAAGTTTCTCAAGTATACGGAGCTGGCCAAGCAACTGTCCAGCAAATACGTATAGTCCGATCCCCGTAAGTAGCGGTGCCACTTGTACATAAGTGTATCTATACTGTAACGAGTTCAGAGTGGTTGGGAGTAGAGTAGTCTACAAGCGTCGTGCCAACGACGAGGCGGTTTCATTGTTTAATTTCGGTCTGAAGATGCTCTTTCACTGGAAAAAAATGTTATTTCTCGAGACTACGTAAGTTTACGTAGAAGTTTAAATTGAGTGGAATGAAATTCCATGAGCTTTTGTATTTTATTTATGTACTTACAACTAAGAGAGAGAATCCACATTACAATGATCTCGAATTAATTTAAATTTAATTTAATTTAATTTAAATTGTGATTGGTAAAATGTATACTTAAAAAGCTATCACAATTTGAAAGTGCTCTTTTGATTTTTATGAAACTTGGAATTATAGTTATATGTAAAACATATTTACGCTCCAAAGGATTTTTACAAATTCTTAAAATTACTGGTGTTATGCTTTATTGAATTTATTAGTAGGATTTTTTGGAAATGGCAATTTTTCGGAAGAATACTTTGCAGATCCTGATATATTTGTGGCTGAAATATTCCTAAAATGTAAAAATTAGTAATAAATCAAATTTTTATAGTAGAACAATATTTTTTGACAGTGGAGAAGCAACTTTAGGTTGTGAGGTGTAAAGATGATGTGTTTTTAATGACAAGGAACAAGGTTCCCCCTTTGTAAGCCTCCGAACCAAGACCGCCTGTCGCTTATCGCGTCTTGTCGTTCCTGATTAGCGAATAAGTCCATCGCCAATTTAATGGTGTTTTATTATTTTCTTTCTGCTTCTAGTCTTTGAACTAGGGTAATTGGAAAGTGACGAGAGTGACATAATGCGTTATCCCTTTTTTAAAATCAAGATTTATTTATTGTACATTTCAACCTAATTCCAGTGAAATGATAAATCTTATCAAAACCAGTGAACTTTTATCAAAAATTATATTTTAGAATTTTATCGCATTAACCTCGTGCTTTCGATTATCCTTTTCTTATTAGTGGTTTTCGAAAAGAAACTACTGGGCAGGCAGGCGAATCTAGCGTAGCTATAACGGCCGCTCAAAGTGTACAAATAATTTATAGTCTGACTGCATTTTTTGTACTTAAAACCCACCATTTTAGCTTTTTTTAAGAGGATTTTTTAATTAAACTTTTCATGGTTATATTTTGAGGATTTTACACTCTTTATAAATTTTAGTATTCTCCTTCATTTGTGAAACTTGTCTTGTAGAGTAAAATTAATGACGAGATCAACCGAGATGGAAAGATTTGTACTTGCACGAATCAGTGCAATTTGAGTGGCCTTTTTAGAAAGGGTCGACCCCTTGGAAAAATTTATCTGACACGTAAAGATCTAGTGCAAATAAAATTAAAAAGAAACAAATCAAAACGTTTTACTTGCTGGATAAATTTACCGATAGGTGGAACAAAAGTTTAGCATAATTCCGTAATTTTTGCTGTAAGAAGCCGCGTACTTAATTATCATGTTCAATAAACTTTTAACAACATTAAGCTGAGATTCAATGCCATCGAGATTCAATTCTATTTCTCTAATCTTGAAATTTTTGCTGTTCTTTATAAAAGTTTTCTTCTTTTTCTCAGAGGTCTTATATTTAAAATGAAAAATATATGTTACTTTTGTATTTTCCGTGTGGAAATAGGATTGTTTCTCAATGTCGCTGCATGAAAACCGATCTACGAAATTTCCATTCTTAATACGTATGACGTAGAATTAGGGGGCCGATAAGGACAGGACGATGACAGTGACGACATGTGACTAGTTAGAGGACGAGATTAAATTAATTGTGATGCCACCATATCTCGCGGCACTGCTGAGTCACGGGGCTCGGCGCGCGGCCAAGTATGTGATTTTATAATAAATACTTAAGAAGTTTTACGTTTACGGATGAGATGATGAGAGCAAAAGGGAGCGAGGCTGGGACATAGGCGCCGATTTTACCAAATGCCTGGAATTTTCCGGGACTTTTAAAATGTTGAGAAATAATTTTTTTCGTTTCATTTGAATAGATATTTATAAAAAATAAAAAAAATAAAACAGTACGCAGAGGGTTTTCTCTTAATCGCATAATATAGTATTTCGGAGGATTCTGGACTCGAGATTTTGAACCGAGATGTGATTGAAAATGTGGAGTCTAGAATTTCGGCGCCTGTGGGAGGAAGTAGACCTAAAGTTAAAGCTAATTCGGATAGAAAAGCTTTCCTATCACCTGTCATAGGGTCGATCGTCAGCATGTATACCTTTAAATTAAGGCGTAGGTCATTAGCATATAGACTAGAGTAGGGCCCTGCCCATGTATAGGAATCTCTTTGTTGATACTTATTACCACGGGACTGGTCACCCGGGTGATGTTCAGCCGGTGAGCGAGAAGCGGTGAATAAAGCGCACGTCGCAGTGCAATATCGAATTTCATTAACTATATTATATTGCGATTATACATAAATGCGCTCGTGACTCTTTGAGCGGGCCTTTTTATAGGCGCAAAGTGTCGTAGACCATTGTAAATTTTCCTTGTTTAAATGATATTTATTATCGCGCCCGAGTGAGCCACGCGTCATTAACGTGTAAAATACTGTCATTTATTATCATTCGAATTATTGCGATATTGTGTATATTACATAATTAATTAATTACATATTATAAAGCGACGAGAAAAGAGGTACGGTGATATCGGAATGAGTGATGTGTGATTGGCTGAGATGTGAAGTGCAAATGCGACAATTTCAAGAGTAAACGATTAAAGAGAAGATTTTAAAGAGGAGATTTAAAGAAAAAAGATTAAAAAAGAGTAAAAGAATAGATGATTAAACGAATAAAAGAGTTAAAGACTAAAAGTGTAAAAGAGAGGTAAAAGGTTGGATTGAAAGAGGAAAGCGTATGGACACGTGAATGAACGAACGAGTGAACAAGGGAGAGTAACGAAAGTGTAAAGCAGTGTGTGGCTCTTGATTAATGCGAAAAAATGAGAGAAGGGTAAAGTGACACACTTGTATACGTATTTCTTGTAAACTCTACTTCTTCCATCGCGGACTTTAAAAGTATTTATCAACATAATAATAATAATATTAATATTATTATTGTAATTATATACGACTGCTGAGAGTGTGATGAACGAATAAAAAGAAAATTGAAGACGGAGATAGAGTTAGACGAAAATAAATGCGCGTCGAGAGGCGCGCATTGACAAATACATACGAGAAAGGTAACGCATTCACACACGATACACGCGACTTACCTACACGTGGATTCACAAAGATATGCATCATGTATACGCGACTCTTGAAAACCATTTTACCAGATTTGTCATTATTTAATTATTTCGGTTGTATTTTAAAATGCAATTAAAGCTCAAATAAATATATATGTTATAAACTAATTCGTCTTGTCTTCTCTCGAATGTCCATCCTCTTAGTTGTACTGATATAGAAATTTTCAAATTTTAATTTAACAACAAGTACGTTAATTTTATTTTTCATTTGTTTTTTTATGAAAGTTAAAGTAATTTACAGTCATATCTGCTAGCAAAGCATTTTAATTTGCTGTTAATGTTAATTAATGTTAATTATTTAAGTCACCTATTCTAAAACTGTCTTATTTGCAGAAGAGAAAAAGGTAAGTGAATTCGGTGTTTTATTAATTTAATAATAATCTCGTATAGAACCATCGGTCCTAGAATTGAAAATTTTTCCAAATTAAATCTAGTAATTGATAATATATCTAGAGTAGAAAAAGCCATATTGAAGTAGAAAAGGCCTAATTGGCCAGACAGTAATCCAAGTGCGGTGGAAATCTTTCTTAAAAGTTAGATTTTTTTTAATGATGTATGAATTATCTCCATTATATATAATATTCATTATATTAGGTGATCATTATATTATATTATTATTAGTCTGATTATACCTCGGCAAGTATAATTTTCTGATTAAAAAGGTAATATCGTTATTAAAGACTAATGAATAAACATATAATTACAAAATACGATTTAGCGGAATGATTACGCGTGCCTTATGTATAACATCAAAGAGTTCAAAAGCAAGGCAATCATCCTCTAATCTGAAATTAATTACGACTTTTCCAAGTTGGGTAATATTGTACGAAAATCATAAAACCTTCATCTCCATATTTACGATATTCGCAGGACATTCCGAGAGATAGAGTCTAATTGCGTTATAGAGAAAAAAGAATCTTGGCAGATTCACGAGTTAACTTCAATATCAGAGTATCACTCATGCCGCTATCAGGTTCGCCAGGCAACGTGCTCATCAAATCACGGTGAAGGTCAACCTGCGAGCCTTGAGCGAGTCCTGGCAAAGAGGATGCACTGATGGAAGAGAGGAAGAAGAGAGTTCAGCAAAAGAGTAGGAGGAAGAAAGAAGAAAGAACACAAGGATGAAGGGGAAACATAAGAGAAGGAAAAGGAGAGAAATAAGAAAATATGTTGAAAAAAAAGATATAAAAAAAGAGTAAAAGAGGATGGAGGCGAGTCGATGCGCAGAAACCGGTCGACTCTCTGGTCCTCTTCATAAGAGATACGCCGCATGCCGCAGATACGCGGATACTTTTATTTTAACCGTAATGCGCTAATGAATTGATACAGTGCTGAGCAGCTTCTTGCTCTTCCCTTCGTGCTCTTCTTTCCTCCTTACACTCACCACTCCCTTCCACTGCCAATATCTCTTTCTCTTTTCATCGATCTTCACTTTTTATTTATTCGCCTTGACTATTTTCTGCAACAAAACAGAAAAGAATGGAGGGAGCCATACAGAAGAGAGACTAAAGATTCTTCTTGGAATCGTGCTCACCATTTTTTTTGGATCGATACTCGATTTTCGAGGAGGAATTGGAAAGTACGTCGAAGTAGAAATGACCTAATTGGTAAGACAGTAGAGTGTTTTCAGTAGAAAAAACCGTGCTTAGTGGGGCCGTCATAATTCATCTGCAGTAGAAAATCCCGCTCTTGGTAAGACCATGTAAATTGGCATTTTTGCTCCCAGTCTAAGTAGAAAAGGCCTAATTGGTCAGCCCGTAATCCATTTACAGAAAAAAAAATTCGCACTTGATAAGACTTGATGATTCTTTCAAATTGATGACTTTTAAATATGAATCGTTTCTTTAAATTTATGTTATGTAGAATAGTTAGGTGAAAGGCGATGTTTGATAAAAACTGCGTTGTAAATACTGCGTATCGATTCGGAGTCACTACTGGAAGTTCGTATCGTGATTATTTTCTTCATTAGTTGGAATTAACGAAGTTAATTTATGATCCATTAATTTAAAGAGTTATCGATCCTGAAGTGAGATCAGATGTTTCTCTCTTTTCTTAAAATTAACCTCGCGTCATTAAGCGCCATTAATCGTATTCTTTTCACTCAGAGTCATTAAGCTCATCCCAATTAGAAATATTTTTTTGAGATGTCTTTCTGGATCATGAGAAACAACGAGTGATCTTTTTCTAAAGCTTCTTTTTATCTTCTCTCCCTCTCAATTGCTTGCTTATCTTCTTCGGTTGCGAAAAACCACAGCGTCGATGACCGGTCCCTAATTATTCGAATGGTCAATTAAACCTACATCTCACCGTCGACTATTTACGATAATGTCTCCTCGCTTGATGGACCAGCGATTTAGATAGCACAGCAATAGAACGACTCACAGTGAAGCCATTTTGGATCGATGACACTACTCTGCCAACCAAACCTTGCGAATCCGATCGATTCCGAAGCCCTTAAAACTTTTACTGCTTCGATAGATACCTAATTTCTTATTTTATCGAGAGGTCCTTAAAGCCCGGGATTTCGCGCCGTAAATCTTCCGCTCTTTCAAAGCAGTGCCGAGCTAAAGAAAAAGAATTGCAGTTCTGTGTTTGATGGACTTTTAGAGACTCTATTTTGTATACAATTTTTATTTTTCTTAAAAAGAATCGAGTGTTCGAGTTTATTGAACGAATGTTTCAATTTCTTTAGATTCTTATAGTCTTACAAAAGACTAATTATCCATGCCAGTCATTTTAAGACATATTTTATTTTGTCAAACGCTGACAGTCGAGTTTCATGATTATGAGTTATTAGACTCGCATATTTCCTTATGCTAATGAAACATAAAGCACAGGCATCTAAAAAAGAATGCTAATCTCGTACCAGTTACGCGTTGTAACATTAACAGTGTTTAATCGACCATGTTACGCTATACTTGACTTTCATCTCGCTCCTCTAAAGGCGATAGACTTATCTATTGCAGCATCTACAATATAAACGTCAATCTCATTTCTATCTTGATACTTGGAAGTTTTCTTTAAAAAGGAGAGAAGCAAAAATAGTAAAAAATTGTCCTTTTTATTTTTATGGAAATATCGCAACACTTGAAATGAATGTTTACGCGATTCATAAATCAGTATTCGAATTAAAGTGTATTTTTTTCAGCTCTATTTTGACCGGTTAGCAAAATATTATAAATTATAGAAATGGCGACTGAAAGGTCAATTGAAAAAATGGATCATTTTTCAGTGTCTTATTTCAATTTTCTTTAGTTGCATCTAAAGTTGTTATCACGATTTTGAGGGAAAATGAGGAAACAAATGAGAGGTACTAAAAATTATTCAAGGAGCGGGATAAGTAAAGGACCTTCGGGAAGAGGATAAAGTATTAGAGATCAACTTACAAAGTAAAAAGAGAGGAAAAGTGAAAAGTAAGGAAGGAAGACAATGAAGATCGGATGCAGAGAGAAAAAGAGAGAAAAAGAAAGAGAGGATGAGCGAGTAAGAAAAGAGGGTCTTACAGACCTCACCTACCTTCTGCCCGAGGCTGGTAATGAATTCCTCTAATGGGTCGTAAAGAATGCGATCTTATGGAGCGAAGAGAATAAAATAAAACACCAACGCGAAGGCTACCGATTCTCGAATGGTCCTTAAACTAACCCTTGCTCAAGGAAGGACTTCTTCTCTTCTCTCTTCACCAATGTTACTCTTTCATCCTCATGAGATATTAAAATTGTTTGATATTTGTCAGACAACAAACCTATACACTCAAACATTATCGAACGTCTTCGATTTTTTTTTCTATCTTGAAATACAACCGGGAAAATATTTCCTTGCGTTGTTATTAGTTTATCAATTCGAAGCTTGCTCTTACAAATAAAGCTCATCTTTTTGTACATTTATTTCAACACAGAAAAAAGGACATGTTTAAATATGTATAATCTCTTACAGATGATATGATTCCACTGAAAAAAATTTCCAAAATATAATTAAAGTTATACTCGCAAGAGATATCTTTACCTTATCGGAATCTGGCATCTAAACTCTCTCGCAATTTCAATTCGAATGCAGTGCCTTAAAGCAAACACTCCCTGCTTGGAGCACTTTTTCCATTAATTTAGAAACATTATCCATAAGTACCTCAAATAATCTCATAAAAAACATCAAACTACCCTCTACATTACAAGAGATAGACAGAGTCAGCATCCGTTCGTTATCGTCAATCCTCGACCGTCACAAATCTCGGGTTATCGTCGAATCTTCCGTTTTTGGTGGGTCCCTAATTCTCCTCTTTCTTCTTCTCCCTCTTACTCCCGTTCTCCAGATCTCCCCATAGTGTACAAAACATCCACCTACATTCGTATAAGAAGACCTATATATGTATCTATCTATGTACATATATATATATATATTACCCTCGAGAGAACTCCTGTCGACTGTAGATAGTAAGCAGAGGGCTCCATAGCTCTTTACTTGATGTACATAAAGAACAGACGTGTCCAAGACGAACTGCGCTTACGCGGATGCTGATTGTACCTACCAGAGAACGAACAGGACGAAGAAGATCAGAAGATGTGGACAAAGAGAACGAATCGAGAGAGACAAAACTAATCTATGTCCTGTGTGTATTTATGTGAATGTGTGAGTGTGCATAAGAGCTTCTGTGTATTTGTCTCGAAGGGTTGGTGAAGAGAAGAGTGAGAGGATAACACAGGGCCAGTCTCAGCTTCGAGAAGAGTGCACCAGAGAGATTTGTGCTCTCTGAGTTCATCGAAAGGCCGATCGCCCAAGTATTATGGATTTCGATGTGGTACCAGTATCGTCAATGCTGACTACCACCATTCGCGATATCCGCGGTTCTCAACCCGTTTTTCTCAATCAACTGTGCTCATTTTCACCACGTCAAGAATCAACTCCTATCAATTTCTACATCCAGTCTAGAATGTCACTGTCGCTGGTATAAATACCAGTGACAGTGACAGATTTTTTAAATAAATTAAAAAACTATTATGGATTCATTATTTGAAAAATTTAATTACTTAACTATAGTTAATTTTCCGAAAGAAAAAATTTTATTACAAAAAAAAGGTAATAATTATATCGAAACAAGTCGTTTTGAGGAATTTTTGAAGAATTTCAAAGTAATTCAAGCGAGTTTCAAAATTTTAGAGTGATTTAAAAATTTGAAGTATTTTATGGGTTATATTAAAAAATTGTAAAGGATTTTCAAAAGATTTCAAGTTGTTCTAGGGATGTTAAAAGGACTTAAAGAAATTTTACAAAATTCCAAAGATATCAAGATTGCCCAAAAATATATCAGGAGAATTTAAATCGATTTAACTAAATTCCAAGTGATTTTAAAGATTTAAGGGGATTTCAAGCGATTCTAAGTGGTTCTAGGGAATTTAAAAGGATTTCAAGTGATTTTATGTGATTTTAATTAATTTAAAGCGATTTCAATAGGCTTCAAGTGATGTTAAGGAAATTGTATACAATTTCAAAAGAATTCCAATGAGTTTCATGATTTTCAAGTAATAAAAAAATGTTATTAAGTATTTCAAGGGATTTTATGGAATATAAATGGATTTAGAAAGATTTTACAAGATTTCAAAGATATTAACATTTCCTAAAGGACTTTAAAAGTGTTGCATAAACTTTTGAATCATGGGGTGCGTGGGGTGATATGAAACGAACTCTTGTTTATAAATGCGCGCGAGCGGTGCGGTAAAACGGTGGGCTCGTAAAACAGTGGCAACCCTGTAAATCTGTACTTGAGTGTGGCAATCCTGATAGATTCTCGCCCTTCTCCCTCCCATTTCTCTCTTACCACAAGCGACATCCCCCCCCCCTTCACCAACACCGTGGCCGCTATTTCAGTGATTAATGCATAATTAGCTCGTTAAGTAGACGAGTAACTATTATTTGTATTTTTCCCGCTTTTCATATTATTTACGACAAGCGGATGCACATCAGGTAGTCTCCCCATTATTTTCAGCAAATTTTATCCTGAAAGTTTCTTCGAACACAACAAACTTGTAAAACTTTATGGCACAAGCGAACATATACGAGAATTTGTCATTTAAACCTCACCGGTATTTTAAAAAAGTGTTCATACCGTAAATGGATGAAGCGATTTTGAAATAATTTTAAAAAAGTATTTTCTGGAAAAATATTGAAATTAAAGACGCAGGATTGTATTTTAATGTGATTTTATTAACTGAACACTTTCTGTGCTTTTAAAACGTATAATTACGGAGAGAAAAGGACGATATCTTTTTTAATCAAAGTCAGTGCGACGAGTTATTATGAATTTTAATAATGATCTTGGCCTACATGACTCAAAAATTCTTTGCAACTGAACTTTTATGGTAAATTTCTCCGTCGCGCAATATTTCTTTTTCATTAAACCCGTTCGATAATGAGGACATTGCTTCGACTTGGCGATATGCTATGTAAATGATTTCTATCACTATAATTTGGGACTTCTTATGTATGCGATCGTTGAATGGTAAAAATGTTTCGTCCCGTAAACATTGGTGTTTTATGTCACGACGCGCCCTTTTAAAACCGGAATCTGCCAGTGTCTCCGGATTAGGATCGCCGTAACTCCCTAATAATATCGTTTTTGCAATGAACATTTGCGCGAATCTGATGCTCTCAGAATTCGATTCCCACAAATTTATCAGATTTATTCATTCTCCTAACTTTTCCACTTTACGTATATATAAACTGCATTTTTTTTCTTATTCTAATTCCAAAATTATGCCGAGCTGCACAGCATTCCAATTCCCTGATTTAAAAGAAAATAAATAATGCCATAATTGATTTTGAAAAAGGTTCGATAGCTTAATATTTCGAAAAAAGCAGTTTTTTCATCTTTCATTTTAATTCCAAAAGATAGTGCATAAAGATAAGAATTTACGTTCGTACAATCTGTGGTAGTCAGAAATGAACGAGAGATAGGTTATAAAGTGTTAGCAAATTGATCTTGACTGCAGGAGGCTTACTTCGTTATAATGCAAATGAATATGAATAAGTTGTATAGCATGCGGTGTCGCGTACTCTTTATCAAATCGTTTTTAGAACGCTCGATTGCACACTCTTTTGATAGGAAGATCGCAAAAATTCTAAGGCGAATTCAGATACTTGACATGTAATTGAATGCGTGAATTACGAGCATAAATTTGGATAACCATAAAGAAACACAGCGTAGAGGATACGTCGGTTCGTGGGAGTGGAAATTTGCAAACGTGAATGAACGAGTGCAAACACCTTCCAACCTTTCCAACCGGGAGCGACACAACCAGTTGGTTCACCCACGCATCCTCGCCCAACTGACATCTCCATCATCTACCTTTACTTTAGCCCTCAGTAACAGGATTAGTCTCCTCAAAGAGATCTAAACTGTTTTTTTCAATATATAAAAACATACTTTTAATAAAAAGATAATAAAAAGTGTTGATAATATGTTTCAGGAAGCTTAACATCATTTCATAAGGCTTAAAAGTTAACTGACTTGTGTGCGGCGTACAATAAAGTGAAGACGCCGACATGAGTGCATAAAACATGCATATGAATGTCGATAGTCGACGATTCCTCGTAAAACGATGTGCTGGATGATACCTCAAGATATCAAGGATGCAGGTTCTTCATCAAAAGAAAGAAAACACATGAAAACAAAGATAGAAACAACACTGTCCTTACAAAAGATTCAACATAAATTTTCATGACTTTTATGTCATGAATGGTAAAATATTTGCATTAATCTGCAGATTAATGCAAATTTCATAATTTAAGAAATATTTCTGATAATTTCAATGAAAAACTTGTTATTTATGGTGAAAACTAGACCGATAAAAGAAATCTAAAAGAATAAATAAAATTGGTGTTCGCACGGTACGAATATGATGGTATTAACGAGTTTTGTATATATATATATAGCGCTTAGGAGATTTTATGTACAAAGCGAGCACTGTTTAGTTGTTATCAAGAAGGCAAAGTCCTTGCTCAACCCGCAGGTGCCAGGATGGTGTTTTATTGCCTTGTAATCGAGGCGACTAACGCCGGAAGTGGTCATAGATATAGTCGTCTTGCGACAGGAAACGAGCGTGAGACCTCACAAGATGTGTGTCCAATAACTGAAACGTTTAGTGTATAGTAAAGAGGGTTCATTCTTTTATTACTTCCCGCCAATCAGATAGGCGACCCAGAAGATCCTCTTCCATTATCCCAAAAAACTATTTATCATCTCTCATATTACTTTTTTCTCATTATCAATCTTTTTATCAGAAATTTTTGTAATTTCACTTATTCTAGGTTTCTGAGGACAAAAGTCGATGTTTTGAGCTCTATAGCTATAGATATTCATACTGCAAGGAATGAGGTGTACTTAGCATAATTGGTGGGTGTTGTGCTAAGAAGGCTCGTGTCAAAACAGCCAACGTCTTCACACTTCGTGCTCCTAAGCTTTTTCCGAATAATCGTCATCTCATCCGCCTAAACGCGTTAAAATCCTTAGTTCAATGATCTCGGTCGTTCAACTTTTCCCTTAAAACAATGCCATCTCTTAAAGCCAAAATTCTATGACTGTATAACTGTATATATTTGACTGTATATTTGACATGCTATTGAGTTGAAGGAAAATAATAACGGTTAAAGAAGAAATAAAATTTTTAGGATAAAAAATGAAGGAGGAATTGTTTTACAGAATAATGGCTTGCATCATAGGAATGTCGCAACTGTTTCTTTGCGAATGGATGGTAATAAAGTTTGGTTGTAAAACAAACAGAAAACAATAGACACGAAGCTTTCCGTTGGCAATCTTGAGGCTCTGTATCTGTACTGCAGTTTCCATTTCTATTCTGACAAATGGACGATTCTGCGACAATAGGTGTCCTTTCTAGCGATATACACGTCGGTCCGCATACACAAATTTCGACGAAAGCACTCCCTTCCGAACTGGCTACGTTCCAGCGAAGACCCGAATCGTTCAAATACATTCCAGGTTTCAACACACTCGTGCGATGCATCTCCTTGTGCTTCGTTTACTGGTTACCATCGTCTTGTGCAAAGATTAGATCGATTTTACCACTGGATCACGAATCTTGTAGTTAGACAATTCATCGTAAATCGCTTAGAAATCTTTATTCGTATGTTTATCCAATCAATTATTCAATCATTTTTTTTTTTTGAATAAGGTACCAGTAATCGTGCCCTTAGTCCCAGTAATCTTTTTGAAAACATTTTCTTATCATATATTCAAGTTATAACATATTGTTACGATTACTGGGACATCTACCATAATTTTCCATTCTGATTTGTGTTAAAAAAGGAATTTAATAGACTTTGAAAGATTTTAGGGAATTTAAAAATATTTTAAAGAATTTCATTGGATTTTTAAAAGATATCAAACGGTTTATGGATTTTTAAGAGTTTTCACAATATTTCAAGGGATTTTTAAAAGAGTTTGAAGGAGTTATCAAAAAGATTTTCCAGAGATTTCTATAAATTTCATAAGATTTTAAGTGACTAAGGAATTTTAAGAAATTTCAAGGAAATTATTCTAATGTGCAAATGAAATCCCCTTAAAATCATTTAAAATTACTTGAAATTCTTTAAAATCTTTTAAATCTTTTATAAGTGTCTCAAATTCGTTTAAAATATTTCAAAATCACATGGAGTTATTTCTTCAAATTTCTTGAAACATCTTCAAATGAATCAAAATCTCTTAGCATCCCTCGTTATTTTTTATCCCTTGATATGCCTTAAAAATACTATAAATCTCTTGAAATCCTTTTATAATTTTTGAAATCTTATAGAATTTCTTGAAATAGAAATTTTCAAAAATATGTTTCCTTCAGGTGATTATGGAATCTTAATCAGTAAAAATTTTTATGAAAGAATTAACTAATTTTTTACCTTTGGAAATTGTGTTAATATATACTATTTTTTTATTGTTATCCGAGTTAACTTTCGTTGATCTCTCGATAAAAATCGGCAATTATTCTTTACTGAAATGTTTCATTCCTTCTTAATTAACGCTGAAGTGAAAAAAATAATTGGACATATTTATGTGACGTTTAAAGTATATCATTTTCACGCGTGAAAGAGCTTCATAAGAGCATGCATGGTGCGTACTATGTATATTATCTGTGATCATAATCTGAACTTGGTTTCCTTCAATTAATCGGCCACGCTTTGACACCCGCGTATATTGCTCATGCACATCATAATAAATCGGTGTATACATTGTTATCCACATAAGACTTGTAATGTGCATTTTTCACATTTGTTAGAATCTAAGAAACTGAACATTTATATATAAGAAAATTTGTAAGCCATAGATTATAATTTCGCCAAATATTTCGTAAAAATAATTCTCAAGGCCATATGTACCGAAATTAATAATACAGCAAGGTGAAAAATATTTATTAACGACGTTAGATTTGTAAAGTCGAGGGTCAAGAAGTGCAGGTGATGAAAAGCAGTCGTTATAACTTGACCTTTGCCCTCTAGATTCCTTCAGATATTTTCTTTACAAGTAGTTAGTAGTATTATTAGTAATTATTTTTAGTTCTTCCGTTATCCAATTTAACCTGTTGTAACTATAAAAATATGAATGTTTAGAGGAGACAATTTATGGAATTAATAATAATAAACCACGATTTCTGTCTTTCAATCGATTTCGAAGAATTAAAGAGAATTTCCAGGCATGAAGCCTGTCATCATTTCTTTAAGTAAGTAAATATTTTGAGAATATATAATATACCTAAAATACTAGAGAATATCTTGTAATAAAACTAGTGAAATTCGTTGCAGATAACTGAAATCGGTTTTCATCAAGAAGTGCTTTCCCGCGAAGTGGAGCGACTCAAACCAGGAACGTTAAATCACGCAGTGTTCCTGGGGTTCGCAAACGAGCGCTGTTTTCGTCTACGGAGGTGCTCCATCTCCTAGGGGTTGAGGGGTTTCTTCTCCCAAGTGGGAGGTCACAAGAGAGAGGGTAAGCGTAGTATTTACATTGCTAATGTATCGCCGGCCTAACTTCTAATTAAACAAATTCGCACAACTCAGCGCACAACGCGCGGTTGCAGTGGAGTTGCTCGAAAGAGGGCTTCCCATTTCTTCCCTCTCCTTCTTCAGTTGAAGAAAGAGGGAAAACGAGTGAAAAAAGGGAGCAAGAGAGGAAGAGCAGTCTCCTCTCTTTCCCTCTTCTTTGTTCCTCTTCTCTGGCCCTCTTTATTTCTCTTTGTCCCTCGTTAGTCTTTCTATCCTTCTCTTCCTGCTCTCTTCTTCCTCATCTTTCTCTCTTCCTCTTAGTTCGCAGAGGGGTCGCTCGTTAGCGCACTTAACGCGACTTACCGCCTGCAGCGCGAGCTTCGAGCTCCCTGATTCATCGGCAAGAAGGAATGAATATTTATAAGAAACTGCAAAATCGCAGCCACTCCTTCCCCTTTTCCTTCAGCTTCTTTCTTGCCCTCACAGGAGAGTCTCGACTGCCGAAACACTAACCCCTTTCTACGCCAACTTGGGTCCTGCTTCTCACTTTCATCTTTCTCTCTTTTTTTTTTTTCAATCTTCTCTCCTCACTACTCCCACTTCTCTTGTTCCTTGTTCTATTCGAACAGTCAATTATCAGCCGTGAAAGGGCGCTCGCGCCTTTTCGACGGTGTCTTATTATTAAACAAGGAATAGAGGAATAAGAGCGAAAAGGAGCAAGATCTTTGCTTACCGGAAGGAGAATTAGCTGCGGGCTTTCTGGCTTCAAACAGTGCCTTTTTCTTTGGTACTAATCCTGAGGAAATGTTTCCTTCCTTACCTTCTTTTCCCAATTTCCAAGAAGACGGTTCTAAGTGAAAATTGAAATATAAAAGGTGTTGGTGTGTAAGAGATTTTTAAGAAAGTTCAGAGAATTCCAAGAATTTTAAAGTTCTTTGAGGAATTTTAAAGAATTTCACGAGATTTTTATGATTTTTATGACTTAGGAATTTCAAAAGATTTCAGCGAATTTGAAATAATATTTCAATAAGTTTCCAATAATTTAAAGAGATTTTTATACGAATTTTAAGTAATTAGTGAAAATTTAAGGGATTTCTTGAAGTATTAACTTTGAAGGTATTTCGTGGAATTTTAAGATGTTTTTATGAATTTAAATAAAAAATGTCAATGAATTTTAAGAGTTTTTCACATATCAGGGAAATTGAGAAATTGAATCCTGGTAATTCTTTTCCCTGGGATGATCAACTAAGCTAATAATCTACTATAATATATGAAGCAAACGTCTCGAGTTGACGCAAAACCTATTCCGGGCATTTTTACGAGTCACGCGACATTAAAATGTATTAATATTTGGCTGTCTTCTTGGATTGGCGTCTACCCAAACGTCCTGATGGCGCCTTGCTGATCAGGTGGTGCTTTGCTGTATAAATGCGTCAGAGTCATATTCATGCAGGACCATGAAGGAAAAGAGAAAACGGACAACGCTAGGTGGCGGATAGAGAAACAAGAAAACATGAGATGCTTAGAAGAGGAAGAGACATGATGAGGGGGTGGCGAGGGCGGAGAAGGTGGTCCCCTCATTGGTTTTCCCGAGATTAACACCCATAACTCATTCGGGACACGGAGCCGTGCGTCACTCGTGCTATAATTGCCGACATAAATCAATCGTCCGATGAGATCATAAACCCTGGGCGATACACTGCGCCAACATATCCATATAACATCAAGTGACCGGACTCCATGTTAAGTGTCAATTGGTGCGTCCCTGTGCATCAGGTTCTAACGTCTATGAAACGGATACATGGAGATTCCGTATATTTAAGTATCCAAGATTACAGAGGGTCGAAGAAAGGGACATTGCAATGACATATCTTCATCATCAATCATCCCTGATTCAATTTTATTTTTCCGAGAGGAAGACAGTGTGAGACATGAAGCAAATGAAACATCAACCAAAAACAGAAACATTTCAACCAAAATGGCTTGAAATGGTCATTCGTTAGATGTATTTAGTTAATATTTAGTTAATTTAATTACAGTCTTTGATGTTTGTTTTCATATTACATGGCACGATTTTTCCATCAAGATTGCGATTGCAAGATTAATTTTATTCCTGCTGGAGTTGGTAGCATTAAAGTTCTAGATAGTGCCTTACAGGCTTATGGGACGTAAATAGGTACGGAAGGTATGGCTGGTACCAGAATGTCAGGGAGGCAACGCGTACGTTACCAGTTATCTTCGGTCCATATCAAATGCGACTGAGTCCTACCATTTCCCTCCACGACCATCTCGTACATTCGTGAAGAAGTAAGAACCCTTTCGGCTGCTGTTTCCTACCAAGGATGGTGGCCTTCCCTACTGTCTCGCATAATGTCCTCGGATCCATAGATCTGACTCTTTCAGTCTAGAGAGTATCCAACTTACGGTAGCATGCTTCTACTTACTGATGAAATATATTATATTAGACATATTTTCCAGTTAAGGATGTTTTATAACTGGAAAAACCTGTATGATTAAATTACTGATATATTAGAGAGCTCTAACTAGCATTAGAGCTCTCGGAATTTCGAAAAGATAAATCTTAATCTTGATGAAGAAGATAATGCAAATAATAGTGAAAAATGAAAATTTAAACAATGCTTTATCCGCAGACTGGCCTCTAATGTAAGTATACGAGAAGCAAGGTCTAATCCTGAGAGTCCGGACTGTGGATATTATTTATATGGGCGTAGTACCAAGTATCCAAGTAGAGGCTGAGGGGGACCAAGAGGTCGAGAGGGAGGATAAAAGGGGGAGGAAAGGGGGAACCAGGGACACCATGGATACGTTGCTGGTGGCTCCTATACGCTCCCGGTCACGATTCGCGAGCTCCTGTATTTGAATACAATGCATTATATTGTCCGCGTCATGTCATATATCTTTCCCGCTAAATAAACGCCGTCTCAATATTTAGACCTTCGTCGACCGGTCAGGAGTGCTGCCTTACAAGAGAAACGTCGACGAACAGGATCGGCTGAAGATGCTGAAGCTAAAGCTGAGGGGGAGCGCCAACCTGTGCGTCCTCGTCGATAAAAATCGACTCCCAGATAAAAAGAGGAGTCCCTTGATCCATTGATCGCACGTTCTGACGTTCGAGATAAAGGGCTGTGTAGAAATTTAGTTGTGAAACTAAATGTACGATTTATGTCGTTCTTGGACCTTAAATTCTATCAGGAATGATCCACTATGCATAAAATAAGAAAAAGAAAGCAAATCGTCCAGTTTTGGATAAAAAGTTTTTAAAAGTCCATCATGCTGGGGCAGAATGGCTCAAAAACGGCACGGAGTTAAGTTGTAATTCTCACTGCATTTTGTAGGATTGAAAATAGATATTATTTTCTTTATACACTTAATTTTGAGATGCTTTTATTGTTCTAAAATAACTACCGTACGAAAGACGATCTCGCGGATTGTATAGCTTCTCTAAAGATCTTGTTATGTACACTCTAAGAAGAGGTCTTGGACAGGGCGATTAGCCGTACTTCATATTATCATCGTTCTCGGTTGGGTCTCTATCGTCGAAGGATCGGTAAGGTTCGATCGCCATAATCGTCATCATCATTATCGTCATCACCATTATCAACAGAGCGAAAACACTGGATCGGACGCGCTCAGAAGAGGTCTTACTTGTCCAGGACGAGTGGTCGATTTGCGAGCAGCAAGCAGGTAAATAACTCGGCTCCAGCTCCGGCGAAGCAGCTCAATGAGAGATGATTGCCCCAATTATAGCCAGCGTTGCAGAAAATGAGGGTTCCCCAGTCTACATCACCAATACCACCGCCAATACCATCACCACGACCATTAGTACCAACACCGTTCTAATATTTACTATAACTATCCTGTTTCGTCTACTGTATAGTTATTTCTGCTATGTAGTACGTGAAAACCAACACCATCGACAGCTATCACCACTTTATCCCCGGATAAAGTCAGGGCGAGATTCCCTCGGTGGTCGAAGGCTGATGGGGTCGCAAAGGGTTCACCGGATGACCAAGCGATGATCGCTCACGTCACTCCCCCGTTTAGAGATAAGATCTCGCCTCACAGGTTAAGTCGAGGCTCTAGAATCGAAACTTGAGAGGTAAGGTTGAGACTCAAACGATCGTCGCTGGTTGAGTGAGTTCACCTCCTATGTTCTTTTTCGATTCGCGCCAACATGTGGCGATCCCAGCCTCGAGGGAATTCAATAACTATAGATCATCAGAGATCGCGAGTTAACGTTTGCTGGTTTATGAGCGCGAGCGGGGGCCACGCTATCTTGCGCCTTTGGGCCTTCCATCGCAACTAACGATCGATTCCGGTACAGGGAGAGGCGGAAAACCGATGGTCCGTGATCCCGCGATCGCGGAATCTACGATAATTCAAGAGCTCTTGGACTGGACGATCGGAATTCATTGACCTTAGCAAGTTTAGGTAACCTCGTGATTTTTTTCTTTGTGGTGGGCACTGTACCTGATAAGGTCTACAACGTTTCTCTTGTAGGAGATTCTGGTTTTTCTCAAGCTGAGATTGTAACATTTCTGGGAGTTTATCGTTGGGTGTGTCCATAGCGGAAATGTTGGAATTGTATAATTCTTAATTTTAAAGCTGAATCTTGAAGATATGAAACATTTTATTACTGTGCATGATTCTGTTTTTTCTTAGAGGAGGATTAAAGGGTAGATGCTTAATTTCTTATGAATTCGTATTAATTCTTATCAATTCTCTTCAATTATTTCTGAAACCCAGTTTAATTATAAGTTTAGGAATATTTCTATCCAGGGGGAGATTTTCGTATCTAGCTTATCACCTTTTTCTTCGGCGTTTCAAATAAGAAGTAAGAGGAGGAGTGAAGGAAGAGGGAGGGTTAAAAACAAGAGGATCGAGAAGAGAGGCAATACAGAAGCTTTTCGAGGACTTCTATGTACGAGGACCAAGCTGCTTTTCCAACTAGAGAACTCTCACTATGGTATGGTGGTGCAAGAGAGTAAAAGCATCCTTGAGGATGAGAAGGAAAACGGGGGGGCGATTATGTAACTTTTCACGTTCACCTTCACGTTCACCTTCACGTTCACTTTTTGGTTTTCCACTTTTTGATTTTCACTTTTTCCAAATTCACGTGAATGTCAATTTTGACGTTTTAAACGTCATCAATGATATAAACTCCTCGTAGATGAATTAAAAGTTTTTCACGAAAACGACGAACAAGAAATAAATACGCGAGCCTCTTATAATTCATTGAGGACGTTTAAAACGTTAAAATTGACATTCACGTGAATTTGGAAAAAGTGAAAATCAAAAAGTGGAAAACCAAAAAGTGAACGTGAAGGTGAACGTGAAAGTGAACGTGAAGGTGAACGTGAAAACTTACATAATCGCCCCCCGGGATAGAAAGAGCGAGAGAATTCGGGACAAAGTTTCGTCATTGCAAAATGACACGAGTGGTCTTTATAGCGCTGAGCCGCCGGCTGTATTGACAAAAGTGTCGCATGCCTTCCCTACGAACCTATCTCTCTCGCGTCCTCTTCTTTTTTAGATGCGCCATTTTCTGATATTACCAACGTGGTGGGTTGTCGAGAGCATTGAGAGTGAGAGAGGAAAAGAGAATGAGAGAAAATGATAGAAAATGAGAGAAAATGAGAGGATGAGAGTGCAGGAATGGGGATGGGGGTGATTGCGACGAAATCATTCTGAGGAATAGAAGAAGTGTCGCGGGAACTCATAAGACGTAAAACCGTCTTACCCACGACGACTACGACGAGACGTCAGAAGGTCTAAATTGCTAGAGAAAAACCTTCTGAAAGTCGTGACCCGTCCTCTCGATTTGACATTACGAAACGACCACTTGACATTTTTCATCTCTTAAGAAAATCTTCTTGTCTAACTTGTACATGTACAATCTAACATTTTTGTAGATAAAATATCTTTCAAGAGATTCGACCTACAGGGTGACCAATTTTAATCTTTGGATCGAAATACCTCTTAAAATACTCCATCTACATAAAAATGGTTTAAGGTCATTTGTTCAAGGTCATTGGAAGGTCAAGATGATTTTTTTAAATGGTAACCCCTATTTTTGACTGCGGATATAAAGACATTTGCTTTTGTGATCTTAGAATGGTCAAAAATCAAGGTCAAATGTCTAAAAAACGGTCAGATACCACTAGTACCACTCGTCAGGTCATGTATACTGATGACCTTCAAGTTTCTTCAGAAGACTTAATTTACTATAATTACTGCAGAAAATTTCAGGATACTTAATACTATGCAGGATACTTAGGATACAAAAAAAAGAACGAAAAAAGGATAGGAAGCGAATATGATGATTTTCATTCCTCTTTTTTATGTTGATGGTACAAAATTTGATTGTTTTTATTTGTTTTCTTTTTTTTTATATTTTGGTTTGTATTTTAGGCATCAATTTATCATTTACAGTTTTTCGAGAAGCCTATATTGCTGGAAATTATATAATAATTAACAACAGTTGTTGATAGCTATTGCCTTTATACTAGGCAACCTACCTTGTCTAAGGTTGATTGTGCAACACTGGTTCATTTAATTGTATATTGTATTAAATTTAGCTAATTGAAGCCAATCATTTGTACATTAGTTTCTATATGCTGAAAGTCCTTTATTCTCCGGTTTCGTAATGCACCCTTCATCGTCAGACCTTTTTATCCTTGGAACCGTCACGACGATTAATTCCACGAGGACGTCGACGGCTACCAATTCACTCGGCTGTCTCTGTCATCCTGAAATAAAGCACTGGAGAAATGATCGACGAACGGAATTCTGCTTTGAAATTGATTATTTGAAAATGGGAGTTATGGAGAGTCGAGAAAACCATGATCGAAGGTACCCAAGTTAATCAACGAATTTCTGCCGCAGATATATCGCTTCCGACTCAGTGTGCTCAACAGTTCTTTAAAATCAATCTTTATACCATTTCTCGCTTTTTTAAATCCGACCTCTTAATACGTATAATTTAAAATTACCGAAAGAAAAGAACGGAAAACTGCGATCAGATTGAAATATAAAGCTTTATATACAATTTATTAATCTGAAAAAACCTCATGAAATTGTTAAACAAAAAGGGGGTAGAAAGGGATAAAAGGATGGTCCAATTTACTAGTTCCACAAGGTGATGCCGAAACGTGACCATAACTACGTCACGTTTGGAATCTGGCGAGAAAAATATCTTTAGAGATATTTCGAGGATGAAGGTGTCGGAGAGGAATGGATTATTAGTATTGGCACAAAGGACAGAGGGTCAGGGGGGTGAGTGCTGGATCTGCCTTTGGGGAGTCATGGCTCTCTGGGTGGCTGGATCCTCTGTTTCACCCTCGTATATAATATACCTAGCTACGTGCTTACTACTCCCGTAGGAAGGAAAGAATGATAGTCACCGAGAGAAAAAAACATGTCAGTTATAACAAGAAACACAGTGTATCTTTCAAAATATTTCCTTCCCAGTTCCAATATCAGTCTTCAATAATCCTTCTCTGAAATTCCATTCCTTTGAAATGCGAATAAACATCTTCAGCGTCCTATTAAATTTTCTTCAATATAAAGTAAAATCCCTCACTTTTAATCTTCGGAATAATGATTCTATACTTCCTAGAATTGAAATATCGAGAATGAAATCCGGATTTGCTGAGCTGCATTGACTCTGCATGTCAGGGATATCGCTTTGAGGAAAGTCGAAAGAAAAGCAGGGTCATATTTATCGGAAAGGTCGCAGACACTTTTCGATCGTTTCTCGATAGACGTACTTTCTCCCGTCAGTCTGCTTTTCGTCCGCTGGCTCCTGCCTCTGTTCTACGTTCGCCAGTCAATTTTACGATGATAAAGCAAATAGATAATGTCCGAACTTTAATTAAAACTGGACGGCTGAGTGACGCATTTGATTACCCGAGAATTTAATTAATCGCTCGGTGACTCCACTCGGATTGGGGATAATACGAGTCGCAGGGTGGGTGGGAGTGGTTCCGATAAGTAGCTGATTTGTATTGCAAACTTATTTACTTATTTTCTTTTTTCCTTTGCCCCTCGCAATCGCTCGAATATTTCTTTTTTCACTAACGAGAGATTAATTAGTGGAGGCGAATTACTCAAGAATATTTCTGATGCTGAACTATCAGCCCTGAAAACTAGCGTTCTATCTTCTCCATAAAATTATCACTTGTTTAATCTACCGGAAAGAAAAAAGAAAAGAGAAAAAAAAGAGTTATCGAAGTAGAGATTTTAAGGAAAATAAATAGAAAAATAGATGCTTCTCTACGTGTCCCTGATGATGGTGGATTTTGAGGTAGAGAGAAGGTCCTATACGTAAAGGAAGTTCTGGAATTTCTCTGATTCAATTCGTTCGACGAACTATTCACGAGCGACCATGACGAAGCTGAAGGCTAGAAATTATTGGCTGCGACCTCGTATGCTGCATGCACAATGAAATAATAAAGCGGCAAAATCTATTAGACACGTGAGCAGGTTCTTCTTTAGCTCATACGCGTTTAATGATTGCCGGTGTCCCCTTAGTTAATGTTTCTTCGCGCTTCCATAATAACTTCTGAATAACCACATCTTGATTGTAGGTTCAATTTTCTCTCTTAAGTTTGCAGTGATGGGAAGTATCGATAAAAAAGCGTATCGATATGTATCGACATTTATCGATACTTTTCCCATCACTATATAAGTTTGCAACTCATCAGAATTAGAAAAATTCCCAAACCACTGAGATCCTTTTTTCTAAAAAAAAAGAGAAGTTCGTGTTGATGCATATATTTCCGATATTTTTTATGTACTCGATAGGATGATGAAGTAAGAGCAACTTCGAAACTAGTTTTATTTTACAAGAAAAAAGTCTATAATTAAAGAGTTAATTATTGAGAGGATAGGTTGCAATTTGAAAAATAGAGACAATGATGAACAGTAATGGCATATTTACACGATCTTGACATTGAAATATCGCCCACATGCTTCTGAAAGGAAGGCAAAAACTTGACCAGCGAAACATTTGTGAGTCGAGGGAGCTCAGCTAATCATGTGAAATAATTACGTTTTGTTTTGGCGGTAGAGTCGCCGCTGCAACTTCTGATGGACATCAATTCGTCATGCGAAGGCGAGACGTGTGAGTGAATATGTGAGCTCGTACCCACACATTAAAACGTAGAAAATTAGAGAAATAAGTACCAGAACAAGTTCACTCTGCGAAATTAGTGATATTTTACAGTCTTTAATTTCAATTCTCTCAGACAAACAAAAAATTAATTAATATAATGAGAAGGACATATGATTTGTATTATTAACCGGTGGTACTCCAGTGATAAAAATTATTTTATTATTTTTAAAGATATCGAGATGGATAGGGGAGGAGAAGATGAAGAAAAAGGGACTCGTTCTTCAGTTCTTGCGGCGAGCCACACAAGGAGAACTTAACTCCATCAAGACTCGTCACGCTTAACATGCCGACCTCGCAATATTCGCGTGCGTTCCTCTCTTCACCTTTAAGATATTGTGCGGATGTTTTTACTTCTTTTAGCCGTAAATTGCCGAGAAGAAAAATGAAGAGGGAGATTTCTCTTTAAAATTCCATCTAATTGAAGACGATAGAGAAATAGATCCTCCTGAAACAGGAGGATCCTATATTTTGAAGATCAGAAAGGTTCTCTTTCCATAAGTTACCAGTTCTTCTATTCGCTCGTAGAGCAAGAGTGAAGTTAGAGGAGCAGAAGATGAAGAAGAGAAGGAGGTGGAGGGTACGCCTCTGTTCGGCGTAGCTGTATAGCATAACTTCAGGTATATCCAGTGCCAGTAAATTATACGCAAAGTGTACGCGAGGGTCCCTCCTTCCTCCGAGAAGAAGAGGGAAGAGATGAGGCGAGAGAAAGAGGGATGAAGAGGGATGAAGAGCGAAGAAGAGAGAAACATAGAGAAAGAGATAGAGAGAGATAGAGATAGAAAGAGAAACTGAGTTACCCCTCTCATGCCTCGCACCCCAGAGGCCGCGCCTGCCTCACGTACATCATTATGATTGATCGCTTCACCTTACTTTGTAATTAAAACTAGTTGCCATTGTGCCCAGCTCGGAGTGCTCGTTCGCTCGCCACACGCTCCGACATTTACATGGACAAGAGGTACCATCGCACACCGATGCAGAATGTCGGACCGTTGGTAACAGCAACGACAGCAGCAGGTCACAGGCAACGGTACACGTTCTCTGCCTTGCTAGAGTCGACCTATCGTGAAATCCCACCCTCCCTTATTCCTCTCATCTCTTTTACCCCCTCCCCTTCTTTAGCTACCCCTTTACCACCCCTTGAGCTTTGTCGTTCCATCGTTGAATTCAGTTCTCCAGAACACACCCCACACACTCACATTTACATATACAGACTCGCTACCCCTCTTCTCTCTCTTTCCCGTGGCCATGCGTCATAGTTATCTATGCTTTTTGCTCGGAGACTGATTTAGAGCTGTCTAAGGACCCCGGGCCCAACGAAAATTAAATAATTGCTAATTTATGGTGCGGATCGTAACGCCGGCACGACGGTCGATATGACGCTACTCCTGCTTCTGCTTCTGCTGCTGCTGCTGTTCTACGACTCACGACACGACGCTTCCGAGGAACAACACTCGTATAAGGACGCATAAATAGTCCAGGAACACACTTGCGATTAGGATAGTGTTTAGGAGAAACGTGCACGTATAGAGGAATGTTCTAGCTATGTTTGGCTCTACTTTGGGTATACACCATATACTATAACTATAGTATATGGTATATTGTATATGGTCTTTGGTAAATGTATGTATGAAGGGAATAGGGATGCTGTGGAAGATGAGAGATGAGAGAGTGGGAGAGAAAGAGAGGGGGGAGGGCGATGAATTCAAAGAAGGGTTGGGAGCAGATAAGGCGTACTTATACCTATACTTGCGCTCGTACAACCCTTCGTGATTTACGTTTTAATGATCGTGATCGTCGCGAGAGAGGAGAGTACGATTCCTTGGCGACGAGTAGATATCGTTTCTTTGGTGCGAGACGAGTCGTAATCTGAAAATGGTGAGTGAGCTCGAGCGAACTGCCGCTTTTGTACCCTACTGCCTCGGTAAATAATGTTTCCGGGGTTTCTTATGATTTCGGGGCAGATTTTTGACACTGGAATTGTCTGCTAAGTTGAGGGCGTAAATGGGGATCTAGGAGCTGGTTTATAGAATTTGTTTACATTCGTTTTATTTCCTCGGGAAGGCCCGGAAGGCTCAATGTTCTTACAATGTACGAATAACCCTCCGGATAATTTTGTAACATCAGTAAAATCATCTGTCATCGCTAAAATCATCTGCAATCTTTTAAAACCAGTTTGAATTCTTATGCAGTCACTCTGAAGTCATCTGCAATCACTTTGAAATCTTCTGCGTTGAAAGTGAGATAAGATTAACATATAGCAGAGATTTAGTTACGGTTATAAATCTAGTAATAAGCATAGGGCGCACTGAATCGAGTTAAAGTTTAAAAATTAAATCGAAATAAATCTGATGCAAACCTGGGAAATCAATACCGATTTTATTCAACGAAAATAAAATCATCATAGCGAATCGAGCTCTTTCGCGAGTTATGATACGAGGCATGCGGCAATGATATGCAAATTAATGTTGACGCGGTTTAATTCGGCAATAAGTATAGGGGTCACCCTTTTCGCGGCCATCGCTCACCCTCGGTGCCTTTTTGTTCTCGTCGTATCCTGGGAAAGAATCAGATTTATTTGACGCATTTCAAGAATATTTATAGGTCCGGTTCGTCCAAACATGCACACGTGTTTGCGACGTTTGGACTTAAGCGGACGTTGCTTATTGGTGTCGCTTTATACTACACCGCAATGGTGAATCTACACCTTGAGAGTCACCTTGGAATTAGCTTTTAAACGTGACTCCACATATAAAACTAAGCCGGCAAGTTTTCCCCATGTTGGACCTGAAAATTTAATTTCTTCGTGTTATATTTAACAAATATTAGAGTTAGATTATTTTTAACATCTTGGCAAAGTTAATGAATTATATTAAAACTGTTGTCCTATCCAAAAGTCGATGACAGTCAAGGAAAGTTTCGATATTAATAATTTTTATTCGAAGGATTCGAGAATACTGGTTGATCCTGTTCTTTCTCAATTAATTTTTTTAATGATTTTTAAGGATGCGACCGCATGCAAAACGCTGTAGAAAAAAAGATATTAGAAGCGCATTTGCGTTTGAAATAAACACGATATGCGCACGTGCGCACGTGACGTCGGCAATTTAGATATAAGGGTGGATTCACTACAAAGAGCATATATTATTTCGGGAATCGAAATAAGAAATCCATTCAATTGTCCTATTAATTTATTTATACCTTACTTTCTAAATCTGAACCAGCGAAAACCATACCAAATCAGTGAAATTCGCTGATGAATCAGCGGAATTGCTCTCATAGAGGGCGTGAAATTCACTGATTCATCAGCGAATCTCACTGATTTGGTAGGGTTTTCGCTGATTCAGATTTAGAGAGTAATACCCATTTTCTTGAAATAAAACATTTTAGGGAAGATATATGCTGATTGCTGAATGTACTTCATTCATTCATTTCTTTAGAAACAATCATCCTGCAGAATTGTTTAAAGAAATAAGAATTCTTATAGAAACCCTCGTTAGTGGAAAAAAAACCTTATATTTCCCTTTAGGGTCGAGCCTAATTTGTAATGGACATTATTCAAAACCCCTGAAAAGTTCCTAAGGGTCTTGTTTAGATTTTTTCTGTACTGTGCAAGGTCTGTGCAAGGTAATATGAGGTGGATAATAAGCAGAAATTAGCGTCCTAACAACTTTAGGAAAAATTCCCGAAGACATTTTTTGCAGTGTAAACCAGTTTTCGAAATTTTCAGATTTTAAAAAACTAATTTTTTCCGTGTAGTGGCTCATTTTTCTCTAATGAAATCAACAGAAATTTCCTTTAATTATCTGCTGAATTGCTGTTTTTCCCTAATAATTGTAAAATTTGTATACAGATTGTAAATATATACATATTTTGTGTTGCCTTTTAAAAGTTTCGAACTTTTTAAAGCATGTATTAGAAAACATTTACGTGACACCGACTAGACGTTCGCTAATACGACAAGAGGAGGAGGGAAAGAAGAGAATAAAGAAGACGAGAAGGAAAGAAGAAATTTATCGTTAAAAAGAAAAGGGGGCCACGGATATAAATCTCGGGTATTATAATGGGATCTGTCTATTATTAAAGAATGAGTGATTTAGGGAAGGGGTGGAGCTCAGCCGTACTTCGGCCGTTTCGAAGTGGGTGGGGAAGAAAGGATCGTGAATTTGATCGGCAATTCGAGTGAATGTGTGGGTATATGTGTGATTTTCGAACTACCGTACCAGATAAGATGATATAATTTCAAATAAAATTGTTCGAAAATTCAAGGATCTTATTTTTCGGAAAAGGTGTGTGATTTATAGATTTTATGAATGGGGATTGGAATTTCAAAATTGGGAATAGAAAGATAAAATATTCGATTTATGAGAAGCAATGATTTTAAATATCACTTTACTTTTTATTAAGGAATTATAAGTTATTAAAATGATTATAGCTGTATGTATTATAATATGAAAAAAATTGAGGAGGGATTTTAGAGGTGACTTTTGAACATGAATCAGCTCATACCACCGATTTCGATGTAAGGGATCGCTTTTGCAGGTCTTTCGTGCAGTAGCGAACCTGTAATTCCCGTTTTACCGGGAAGTGTCTTATCTGTCTTGGGTGAAATACTACAGGAAGCTACATAACCATGAGTTTGACTGTAATAATTCTAGAGTTGCCAGACGCGTGATCTGAAGTTCACTCTAGCCAAGATAGCAATTTCGAAATCAGTCAAAAAGTCGAATGTTTCTCCAAATGGCTTCAAATTTGCTGAGTCGTTTGAGCTGACACCTGATGCTTTGATCGTTTTTCGAAAATTAAACTTTTGAAGTTACTACTGCTTATTTTGTTATGAAAAAAAGTTATGTAAAAAAATCGTCTACCACTGTTTGGATACTACTTGACAAAAAACGAAATAACTTTTTTCGATAATATACAAGCGGTGAAAATATTAAGAACTTAAGCTCCATTAAAAATCAGACATTCTCTCAGGATATGAGTTGGATTGCAAGAGTCGTGTTTCAAGCATGCTTAAAAACGATGAATGGCCAATACATAAATAAATCTTTCTGACTGAGAATATATTATGTAAGTAACAAAAGCGTCCGGAAGCGGTTGAGTTCGACTCGGTGACTATTCGTCGTAACTCGTAAGGGCGATTCGTCGAGGGTAGCACTTGGTCCTGTCCATCCTGCCGTTCGTCCATCCTTCTGTCTGGGTCCGGAGGATATTTACGACTGACCGACTCATTGCCGCGGCGAGTTGAGCGAGCGGCCGCCACAAATCACGCCGAGAAAGCCGGCCTTTCTCCGCTCTGGGAAACGCCTGGCATTTTTCTCTGCCGGGGATAACTTTGACTTATTGGTGACAGCAGGGGAAAGAGAGAGCACCACCATGAAGAGAAAAAAGAGAGGAGCGAAAAGTCGCGATGGGTGGGGGAAACACCGTAGGCGCCGAGAAAGAACATAGAAAAACCACCCAGAAAAGTACATACAGAGAGCAGAAGAGTGCAACGAGATCCTCGGAGGGTGGAAGGTGGTGGAAGGGATACTTCAGGGGTTGAGTGTATGTCTGAATGTCAGCTGCTACCAATAAATAATGTCTCACGTTGACGTACGGTCGGCGACGAGTCATCTATCCTATACCAGCAAATCAGTCGTGATTTTTCACGCTGCCATTCGTATCGCGTATAAATTTTCAGTTGTTACGGGTCGTGTGAATTGAGACCCGAGATTGAGGGTTGTTCAATTATAGAATTTTTTCTAGGCACTTTGTTAGATTTTGACACTCTCGAGAAAATGGAATTTTGATATTTATATTTAGAGCCGCATGAATATTCCCCAAATTATAACTTTTATGAGAGATTCATACAAATAAAATTATGCTAAATAGTGATTAGATATTTTAAATATGATGTTAAATTATAATTCGGCAAAATAAAAAATTTGGGGAATATTCATGTGCCTCAAATAAAGTAGCAGTTGATACTTTGTTTAAGGATGGTCAGAAGTTCTTGGGGTGGTTTAAGTCATTGGAAGTCATTGAAAGGTTAATCATTATTATAGTAAGCGACAAATTATTGACCAGTTTAATCGAGATTGATAAAAGACACTCAGACAGCTTTCGGAAGTAATTTTTGGCGTCAGTGAAGAAGTTTCCTGTAGCAGTTTGATAGGAGAGAGAATCGTTCTGGAGGTAGCTGTCGTATAAATCATGCCGATATCGTCTGGTGTGGTGGGTGGTGGCGGGCTCGCTCATCACACAGTTCTTGTCGCGCCTTCGCGCCTTAATAATGTCTAACCCGCGCCATACTTGCCCACCCTCTGGTGAACCACCCAACCCCTGGCACCCCATCACCTCTGGTCGTCGGGAGGCGCTACAAATCCTGATTATAACTCGCTGCAAGTGACGTTATACCGTATAGGGGTGCAATGCTGGGTTGAAGTCTGGTTTTTGTTTCCCTCCTCAGCCAGAAACTACCATCACCACCTCGCGATATCAGCACACAGACATAGTCGTTGTTTCACTGGGATGAAAAAAGAAGAGACACAAAGAAATTGCGATTAGAAATTAGTTTCTGTGGTTCGTTTTCTTGTGCAATATTCAGGTTTCAATTCATTATATTCTTCTCTTCGTGTGGTGTTTGGAAAAGAGGCTGTGAAAAAGTGGTTGGAAAAAAATTTGGGTGAAATTTCTCTACAATTTATTAGGGATTATTCCACATTTTTGTTTTGGGAAACTGATTTTCACTCACATTGTAAGGAATTTCCCTAAAACGTCCGGAAATTTACTAAAAATTTTGAGAAATTTTCCTAAAATTTAGGAAGTTGCACAATACCGTCCATTTTTAAGGGAAATTTCCTAAATTTGTCTCAAAGGTCCTGAATTTTCAAATTTCCAAATCTATAAATGACGTAATGTTTTTGTGTAATTGTTAAACCCTCCCCCTCCTCCCCCGGCATTTAGGAAATTTTCCTAATCTTGTGAAATCTTGGAAAAAATTTACTAAATCATTATAAATATTCATTTACAAATGAAAAATATATTTTTAATTTCATTTTATGTAAAATTATTTAAAAACCCAATAACATTTATTTTTTTTCTATATAAATATATATTTATATATCTATAATTATACTATAAATAATTTATTAATTAATTAAAACTTACCAAATTATAACTTATCAAATGTTTGGGAAAATTCCGGAAAGTTTGGGGAAATTAGCGTCCGAACAATCTTAGGGAAAATTCCCAAAGATTTTTTACCGTGCAGATAAAGTTCAAAAAGATTTTTGGAAAAGGGGTTTGAAAGAGGAGCTTGGAAAAGGGGGTTGGAAAAAAGGGGTGGCAAAAGCAGTTCAGAAAAGAGCGATGTAAAAGTAACATGAAATAAATTGATTACACTTTACCAGAAATCACAAGTATTTTTTGATCCAACCTTTTACCCTTAAACCGTCTTTCCAACTTTTACCCCTTAACCCTTCAAATCGTCATTCTCGCATCCCCTTTCAACCTCGCAATCGCGAGGTTGAATATCCACGGGGATCGTAGGTATCGCGGAGAAACTTGGTTCCTCGCGGGGTGGAAATGGACAAACTTTCCACCCTCTAGACTGCGGTCCCGATCTCCGGGCGTTGCAACTCGATTCAACCCCTTTTCAGCCCAACGTGACTCCAGAGCAACTCCAGTCAGTGCAGCTCAGCGGCACCGTGCTCGCATAAACTCAAACGACGATACACTTGGCGCTCGTCCTGCAGCACGTGGGACGAGGACGGGAAGACAAAGAGAGAACTTGAAAGGGGTTGAAGAGGGGGGCAGTGGGGCAGGGGGTGAGACAAGTTGGGCGCCACGAGATAAAGTTAACTCCGTTTCGTGAGCAAGGTTAGGCTTGATAGTCAGTGCGCCTTCGGTATAGTGAAGCAGGATAAAGTGTCATTGGGAGGCAGCGTGCCGCTTCTGGTAAAATAAGGGGGGTTGGTTGTGGGGGTGGGTGAGGCTTTCGAGGGTTGCAGGAGTTTGGAACCACTACCGAGCCGAGAGATTGGATCCTAGAAATGAGACAAACCGATGGTACCTTGGTACTACTGCTGCTGTTGCAGAAGATTCTGGTGGGAGTCTTGTAGGATGCAGAATGGTGAAGGGGAGGGATATGGGGGTAGTAATACGCTCCTCGATGGCCAACGTTATCTCGCGTTGTATCTGCTCTATCCTTTCTTTCGACTTTCCTTTCTTCCCTTCCTCTATCGTCATTTCTCTTTAACTTCCTCTCGACTACAGTTCTTCAACACCCAACTTCTACCCCTCTCTATTCTCCTTCCACCCCCTTCGAAACCATACCACCATTCTTTCCAGACAAACTATTCTCTTTGGAACCGCGCTCCTCTCGAAATTATGACGTCGATCCGGAATCACGTTGACGTCGAACGAAAACGCTTCTGGATATTTCGCGGAACGACCTCGCTCCAACTTTGGAATGTTACGACCGAGTCTGTCCACATTTTTTATCGCATTAAGTGCACCGACGTTGATAGCTGATATAGACTGTGTAAAAATAAATGGGGAATGATACTGGAGGGAGAAAGCACTTGATGATGAACCGAGGGGGGGTTTTAGCCGGACTTTTGAGGAAGGGATGGTTGGAAAGCTGTTGACTGGAGGGGAGGAATGTTGGTATTGGGGTTGATTTTGAAGAATGGGACGAGATATTGGGAAAGATGTAAAAGAAGACGTAAATTTGGATAAGGCGAAAAAGCAAAAAGCATAAAATTACATAATCAAGTCCAGGCTCGAAATGAAATTCCAAAGATAGAAATCTTAAGAATTGGAAAAATTAAAAGGATCCACGGGGTTCCTATTCATTACGTCACAAGAACTGAAAATTACAATGAATAAGCATCGAAAGTCTGTTCCAAAAAAGAATTATCTGAGAATAAGGGTGAAGCTGGCATCGGTGTGAAGTTCGCGAAGAAGAAGAGTACATCGCTGGCTCCTGAAAGGGAAAAGGAAGAAAGGATCTACGTGGTACTCTGTATTATAATACTTCGCTACACTCATATTTATAAATCAGCGATATAGCACGACTAGCGGACGACGTAGACGTAGAGGGATGGAATTTATAGCTTCGTTCTCTTTTCTCCTGCCAGAGCAACGTGACTTTCTGTTCTGCTCGTCCGTCTGTCTCTCGTCCGACCTCTCTCTCGCTTTCCCTCTCTCATTTCGTACCAACGCCATCCCTTCCGATAGTCGTCTTCCTCACACCCTTCTCTTTGCTCTCGACGGAGAGTGCGCAGGCATACAAACTGCGAGGTCGGTACGTATGAGCTTAGGTCGACACATTTTCCCTCCTCTCTTTGGCAATAAATCTGCGAGTCTTTTGAGCTTCGTAGGTTCGGGGGGGAGGAGGTGTCGGTGGTAAGCGTCGAGGGGGTGAAAAGGGACGTACATTGGTGAAAACGGCAAGGGTGGTAAAAGGGGTAAAAGGTACAAACCTCAGTTCTAGGGAACGAGAGGGCTCTGAGGTACTCTCGTCTCATCTTCTGGCATCCTCATCTCCATCGTCCTCCCCCTCCTACCCCACCGCCTCTATCTCTCTCCTCTTGCGTCACGGGAATGTATATAATTAGCAGCATTGTGCTTCCTCGGACAGATTTACGGGTCGTATCGCTACCGCGGTTGCATACATAAGCGGGTTAAATAAGTATTTATCCGACCCGTGGGGGATGAAGGTATGGCAGACCGATGCGATGGTTTGTTGCTGGTTCGTGTGATGGATTTAATTTGCTCTCGCGTGAGTATTAAATCTGCACGTCTCTTTATGCATTACCATCCCCGCCTTGCTTTCGTAACTTGTCGAATTCGCCAGTTCAAGTTACAGTGGGTATTAACGGTCTTCTTGCCCTGAATCGATCGCTTCCAACTAATTCATTAAATTCATCAAGTACATTTCATCTATTCTTCTTCAGTAGCTGTGCCTAATTGCCTATCAGTGTTTTGCCAGATGATTTTCAAGTTCTTCCTAGATCCACTAGAATTTCCCACTAAAGGTCCTATTTTGGGATAACACTTAATTACACATGTCAAAATTGACTTTTGTTAAGTAGTGCAGTGTCTGCTGTCCCAAAAAAGCGCCAAATGAAACTATGGAACAGAAAGAAAGTAGGTGAAAGAAGGAACGGAAATCACAAGATGCGATAAGGACGAATCTAGGTAGCAAGATTTGCATTCATCGACGCTCGATCATACCATTTATCACCAGAGAGGCGGTGTTGTGTCGTTGTCGCGAGCGTAGCGAGCCAGAGTGTAAATGTTGCTTGCTACACACAATGAGTAGCATACCGTGTCCTCGCACCATCATCCGCATAACAACACCGCAGCCGCGTTACGCCTTTATGCCTCTGTATATAATATATATGTTTGGATGTGTGTCCTTTCCCTGTGAACTGGCCAGCGCGGGTGTCCCGTCAAATTTCAAAGGGTTGACGGATGGTCGCCACGGGACGGGAAGACGACGGCTCCGGATCCATCATATAATACCCATTTTTTGCATCGAGTCCCCCGTCGCTCCTTCTGGCCGTATGTGCACTCCAGGAATAAAGCAGCGAGACCCTGATCCTTATTTATCAATCTTTTCTTCCTTGATTTTCTGTCCCCATTGTGTGTAACGCGCTTTTCATTAATTTTCAGACGATTCTTTGATTCTTATCGCGACACTTGTTTTGAGAGAGTGAGAAAATGTCAAAGAAATGATACTGGATAAGAGGCGCATGAATACATATTCCCCATATTCCATTTATCATATGTAGTTTCTATTTGATAGAATTTCATTTTATGCACCCGAATTATTATTCGACCTAATCATCGTTTTCCCTACTTTACATTTGTCCTAACTTCAATTTCGGGTAAATAATAATTCTGTTATACGGAAATTCTCGCTTCTGAAAATTCTGGTTAATGGAAATTAGGAATAATTACGATTCGGGCGAAAAGAAGTTAGGCAGAATGTTCATTCGATCAAAAAAAAAAACTTAGGTCAAGTGATTAGTTGGTGAAATTGAAGTTAGGACAAATGTAAAGCAGGGAGAACAATTAGAAATTAGGTCAAATGAAAATTCGTGTAAATAAAAATTAGGGTTTATGTGAATTATTCGGGTGCATAAAAATTAGAGCAATTGTTGATTTGATCATTTGAAATTCGGTCAAATGGGAATTACGACAAATGGAATTTGGGGAATATTCATGCGCCTCAGTCCAACTAAAATATACATACTGGGTATAAGACAAATTATTACTTGGATTTATGTTCCAAAAATACGGGGATGTGGTAGAAGGAGAAAACTCCATAAAGTAATCACCATCCTCTGCGTTTGCTCTTTCTAATAAAGCCGTAATTGAAAATTGATTTACGTGGTCCACGCCGTCACTAGTCGGCTCAGCAAAGACGAGAGGATCGAGCGATCTGAACTGTGCAGATGATGTAGCCTGGTTCAGGCCAGAAAAAATCTCCCTCAAAAGGCAGGTAAAGGTATTTTCAGCGCGGACAGTATTTCACTTTGAATGGGCATAGAACTTGCAGCTGTGTAGGTGATCTTGATTATCTTTTAACAAGAATTTGATTTGCAGCGCTATTAGAAACTTTAAAGTTTCTTTCCACCCTTTTTATTGAATTCTCGACTTTTTTTAATTAAACCTGATTCCGTTTAATTAATCGCTCTAACCGCGTACTATATATTTTATAACTAGAAATATAGTCTAATGTGGGAGATGATTAAAATTGGCTTTTACGTAAAGCATTACAGCAAAAAATACTTTTTAACCCAAATGACCCCTCTATTAAATTTTAATGTATCAGAGTGATTTAGGTATAAAATTTTCCTCCATCTGGGTCTTTGACGAGTTCGTTTGTGAAGTACGAAATGCGAATGAGCAGATTCAATCGAGCGTCACGGATCGTTAAAATCGGTGAATTACGGGCAATGCATTAGTGCAGTCCGCACGATGCTAATCAGCAAAATTTCCGTGCGATAAATAAACGAACGAGAGTGCACATAACGAGGGTTGTAATGCAGAAGCGACGAAGCGGCTGATTCTGGATTGTGGTCCTCGTAAATCGCTGGATCAAAGATCATAAATGGAAAAGCGGGAAATTTCGAGTTGGAAAAGGTCAATTAGTTTTCCACATCACGCAGGGCAGGCTGAAATTTTTCAAATTAAAGTTTGATACAATACATAAACATCAATGTTATCTTTTAATATTATTTGTTATACGACAGTAGCATCAAGTTTCTTTCTAATCCAAATTCCAATCTACAAACAAGCCATCCTCTTTTAATCTCAGCTCTGAGAATCATGCCCATAAAAGTGATCATTTTAGATGAAAGATAGGAGAGTACAGTACTCCCATTTTTAATGATTTTATTGTTGGGGTGTCATTTGGAAAAAATGGCGACCAAACAATATGAGTTGAGCATCAAGCTCGATCAGCGTATCCAATCAAAATCGAATGAAAGTCGTTAATTGGATCCGTCTGTTTGATAGATTTTGAAAAATTGTAAGACAGAGTGGCAATGAGGTCGTGCAGCTTGACAGGCCGAACGCAACGAGTCTTCGGCTCTATTATTATTATCTCTTTGCTATTATCTCCGCTCGTCTCCAATGTACAAAAGTATTGATATCGAGGGGACGGAGGTAACTACAATACGTCGGAATATGTCCCGTCATCCTCACTATGGCAGTCAGTTCAAGCCAGTTGCTCGTGCGTGACCAGGTCGCACGACTGTCAGTCTTCTGTCTTCTCTCTTCCGTCTTGGTTTCAAAGATAATCTCTTCCAATCTCCGTGGACCAAAGTCGGTCTTTAATTCGATTCAACGCATCATGCAATGAAGCATTTCGAACAATAAAAATGGTCTGCAATTAAGCTCCAAAGTTGGACACGAAGACTTCAATCACAATCACAGATTGGGCAACAATCATTAGTTTACAAAGCTATTCACCTTGAGAATAAGTGTCACTTATTTTATCTTTTATCTCTCATTTTATCTTCCATAATAGGGTCCTTGCATCATTGCAATAAAATCTTCAAAATGAATTTATATTTTTTGACTTATATATTCTATAATTCTTTATTTTAATGTTTTCTTTTGTCCTTCTTTCTAATTTCTTTTTTTTTTTGTCTAGGAAAAAAATGAGGAGAGGCACAATTAATTAAAGGGCAACTAAAGGTGGGTAGATTGAGCTGACATAAATGGAGTTTAGAGAAGGTAAAAAAACATGCTTCATTGCTCATTTACGAATTCTGAGGTCGATCATGACGTTCGACGAATTATCGAGGGCCGATTGTTCTCCGAAATGAAATATATTGATTACCGTCACTCAATGACGCATCTCTTGCTGACGACGATGACTCTTTATTCCGGGTAAAGAATATCGAGAGTGAGCGAGACATATGCCTTTTCATTGGCCCGATCACCCTTGATGTAGCCGCATGAACAAGACGATCCTGACTTTTTGTGCACGCGCGAGAAATCACCATGGACCAATGATCTTGAATACTCTGGCCGACAATGAATCAATGGTTCCACTCAAATCACCTCTTTCTTCCGCAGCTGATATTACATTTTATTCCAGGGACGTTCCAAATATTTTTTTCTCGAAAAAATTAAGCATTTAAAATATTTTTTACAAGTCCTCAATACAAGTTTTAAGAAAGACACAACATATTAATGTTCTACTTTTTGGGATTTTTTTTAAAACTTGTATGAGACAAAAGTCTTTTTTAGTGAGACTTTATTTGAGACCCTAATGGGATCCCAAGAAGACATTTTTTACTCTGGTAATTATTTAACAATGATAATTGGGTAAAATGGACAGTACTAATTATTTATTGGAAACCTGAAGGCTGAATATTTATAGAGAGGTAGGAACGAATTTTTTTCGTTTGGTTTAAGAGGATCGGCGAAACGATTAAGCCGGTGGACGTGTTTGAAGCTCGGAAAAACAGCGAATGAAAAAATTGGTAACACCGAACACGAGTTTGGAGGGTGGGGAGGTAAAAAGAGAAAGAGAAAGGGGATAGTGGTGGCATAGGGATGCTTTTTTCCGGGGCGAACTAATAGACTCCCACTCACTGGCTCAGCTTCTCATGCATCCTCTCTCTTTTCCTCTCTTTTTTCAGTCTCGCTTCTCTCTTTATCAACCTCGCTCTCGCGCGCAAATAAAAGTTTGCCGTGACCCGGCAACACCTGTTGAACCATTGGCTAGCGCCCTGTTCCCCAGTGAAAAAAAAATCAGCAATTAACGTATGAAGCCTGTCTATCAAGGTCGATTGCTACGGATTTACGACGCATACGGATGGAGGTAGAAAAGAGCAATACGTGACGATCACTCGGAAAGAGTGAGTGCTGGAAATGAAATCTGGACAAGTGGACAAATAGACATATACTCTATGACTTTTGTAAAAAAAATGCACAATCGAGTTATATATGAGTGGCTGAAAGTAAAAAGTGGATAGAAATACTTCGTTTGTAAAAGTGGGACAAAAACTTTTCAGAGCGACAATCTTTTTTAAATGACCAGTAAATCAACACGCGCGCTAAGCGCGCGATTATTTTGTATTCCTTCTTACAACTTTAAGTCATTCAAAGACCAGTCAGATTTGCAACAACATTGTATGTTGTATGCCAGATTTTCGAGACATTTTTGACACCAGTTTTTTAAACAGGAATTTGTGTAGATTTTGAAGGACACCACTTTTTTAAGACAGGAGAATTGTAAAATATTAAAGGGATTTACAAGATTTTAAAGAATATTAAAAAGGATTTTCAAAGGATATGGAAAAACTTGATTTCTTTCCTACGTAACACATTTTTTTCTGTGTACTTTAAACACCCCTAATACTTAAATCTTTTCTAATTTATTGCTGATTAAATATTTAAATTTATCATTTGTAAAATATGTTGTTGAAGTAAGATAAATTTGGATTGCTGTGTGGGTGGAATTGTAATATCGGGTACAAGCAGGAAACTTGACAGGCTGATTAGGCATTCGGATAGGATACTGGCGAGGGGATGATCAATAGTGATTGACGCGTGACACGGGTGAGCGAGTGACACACGTGACCCAAAGGGTTGACGAATGGCCCTCTGGCGAATGAGACCGTTGGTTCTCGGGTGTAATCCATAGGAAATACGTCACGATCGCGTCAGGTGCATGTCCATACATAGAATCTGACTTATATGTATGTATATGCGTATATATTTTATGGGAAGTGTACGTGTGGACATATCGTTATCTGTCTCGCGACGGGCGGCCATCATGCGCTCACAGTTTCAAACAGTTCCACGTCTACTGGTAATAACGGACTAATGCGTGCCTATTTATCGTTTTCATCGCAATTTCCGACGAGTCGAGCTCAATTTCCTTCGTAATGAGCCTCGAGTTCAGATTCAGATACGAGAGTCATACGCCGGATTTAAGGAATTATGACTGAGTTTGAGACGTTTATTAAAAACAAGTTAGCAGTAGGTGAAATAAAGTGACGTGAAAATTTAAATTACATTTTTATATCTAATATCTTTCTTTGGAACTTATATAGAATTAAATAGTTATATTTATAGATTTGGAAATTTGAAAATTTAGAACCTTTGAGCAAATTTAACTAATTTACAATGATAAATAAAAAATTTTTGGGGACAATTTCCAATGTATTTAGTAGGCATTTTTTAATTCAGAAAGATTTAGAAAAATTCCTTAAGAAATTTTAGGTATTATTCAATTTTCTAAATTTGAAGAAATTTTCACAAAATTTTTAGTAAATTTTAAGGGATTTCAGGATATTTTGTGGAATTTCTAGGAATTTTAAGAAAATTAAGAAGATTTTATGATTTTTAAAAGATTTTATGAAATTGTTTCACGAATTTCAAGGGATTTCGAAGGTTTTCGTGAAATTTTAAGGTATACGAGCAAACCAAAATGCATGCGATTATGTTGTTTTCCTTCTTACAACTTCAAGTTATTCAAAAGCCAATTAGGGGGGTGATTATGTAATTTTTCACTTTCACCTTCACCTTTTGGTTCTCTACTTTTTGATTTTTACTTTTTTCAAATACACGTGAATGTAAATTTTAACGTTTTAAATGTCAAAATGTCACTGACGAGTTGTAAAAGCAGTTGGCCTAATAATTTCTTATTAGTTTATTTCTTATTACTCGTTTTTCAAGTTTTCTAGTTCTCCAATTTGTTAAGTTTTTCACAAAAACGATAATTAAGAAATAAATATGCGAATCGCTTAAAATTCGTCAGTGATTTTAAAAAATTCAAAATTGACGTGTACTTGAAAAAAGTTATAATCAAAAAGTAAAAAACCAAAAAGCGTAAGTGAAAATCCCTACATAAATTTATAAAAACAATATATACGAGATTTTCGACTTTTTTTAGATAGGAAAAAATTAGGGATTTCCTATTTTGACATATGATATCAGATGAGAGATAAATTCCAAAAATTTGCATAAAACTAAAAAAAAATCTGTCTCGGAGTAATAATAGTTCATTACAATTCGACATTGTCTGATATCGAAGGTATTTTCACTTGTGCGACAGCAGTTTCTCATTCCTTTCACATAATGAGTTCGAGTTGGAATTTTTGCGAGCTTCGGTGCCCTTAATTTCCATTGCCCTGGCGCGCTTCGTTCTCTGTAGTCGATCGAGCAGTAGTTCCGCACCTCGTTGTACGTATTTCTTCCATGCGAATCGCCAAGAGAATCGAGAAGTCGAAATGGAAATTTACGAGGCACCTACTACGATAGATACTCAGTATACCGAGCAGCTTTTAGGGCAATGGGTCGTGCATTCTTTCCGGAGAGGGTGCCTCCATCCATTTCGCGCTTTCCGATTAACGTTCATGCTCGTCCTTCCCTTGTCGAGCTTCTTTCGAAGACGGCAACTCCCAACTTCTTCCCCAACAGTAAATTTCATCATTATTCTGATTTCCTTCTTCATTTCGGAAAGTAATTGTCCTTCTTTCCTTTTTCAATATCACTTAGACCACCACCAAATATTGTTGAATTTGATATTCGCTTATCAGGGTATAATTTTTGAAAAATGCAGAATACTCTTGACAAAATATGTTTTAAGGGCCAGTTTCCAGTTTTATTTAATAAGGAGGGAGGGGGGCGGGTCTCTAGTGTATTTTTCCCAGCCCACTTTTCGATCCCAACTCAGCCCTGGTAGAATTCCTTTGGCCTTGCCAAAAGAATCAAAAGGGGGATGAGGAAATAAAAGGTGTACAAGGGAATAGTAACCCCACACTTAAATCGTATTCCAACAAAATGTACACACATGTACCTTAATCTGAACAGTACAAAAGAAGACTCGAGACCGCAATCTGAAAGTCAAGCAAGGACTCTTGAACAGAGACAATCAAGCCCGTGAAAGAGCGAAAGACAGACAAGCGGACGAATTGAGAAGAATGAGCGAAGGAAGATATAAGAACGGCAAGAGGAACACAAAGGCTGCGAAAATTATCGCGGGAAGGGATCGAAAACGAATGCTGATACGAAACGGTAGGCGCGCAGAGAGCGAGTAAGAGAATAAACCAGAGGAGATGGGGAATACGAATAAGAAAAGCAAGTAGGACAGAGAGAGTAAGGTGAAAACCAAAAGAAGGAGAGAATACTAAAAAGAGAGAGAGAGTGAGAGAGAGGGGGGGGGGAGAGAGAGAGAGACGCACTAGCGCTCTGCACGGCCTCCGCTGTTGTCGAATACGAACGGCCGAATTATGAAAATGACTCCGGTGTGACGCGGCACCCACCCTCGAGCTCAGAGAGATAGCTTCGAGCAATAAACATACCCGCCCCCGTGCCGGTTAAGGGCTGCGGGAGAGTGAGAGAGAGATGTGAGCATGTAGTTTCAGAGAGGCGGAGGGAGAGGGATACCAGAGAACAACTGAGCATTCCAAGAATAGGGGTGGAACATCCCTATATATACCTAAATGGATCCAGTCTTTTTCAAATCGTGCTTTACACTTGTAATCTTTCTCTCCAGCGACTCGTCATGAATATTGATTTCTAATTTCTACGGTCACATGTTTTTTACCTTTCTTCCGAAATTTATTGAAGAGTATAATTCCCCGGTTCTTCCATTCCCGGTAATGTGAAAATACAAGAAGCGACTACAAAATAGACAAAGAAGAACAATTATATGATTTGCAGAAATTTTTATGGGGTCCTGATGAGGTTTTGGCTAGTTTGCCCTAGTTATAGAATGTCCTAAGCTGGAAAACCCCATGTAGAAAAAACTGGTCAATATTTGATATTGTAATTTTCTTTTGAACAATAGATACTTCGGTTGCTAATAATTACAATATAATATAATTATATTGAATATTTGTATTGAAAATAGGAATCCCGACCAGGCCCTCTTCAGAACCCCATTTTAAATGGGTCAATTTCTGCGCGGGATCCTGTTAAATCAATTTTAATCATTATTATTATTTGAAATAACTTGCACAATGAATTATTAAAGATTGGACATTTTAACTGGTAGGCCGTTTTACCCCTATTCCCCTTACCTAAAAGTGTAGAATTCAACATGAAGATAATTGAATTAAAATTCTCGATCTCTGCTTTGCAATGCAGAATAACTTGAATAAACTTGAATAAATATATGCCTAATAATTCCGACTCTCCTTATTTCAACATTATCTCTTCAGCTATCTCTCTCGAGTCTCTTCAGCTGCTTCGTGTCTTACCTTCGCCCGGCACAGCTCTACATGGTCGTCACTTATCGACAAATAAATTCAAATCCTCGTTCTCGTCCCGCTGATTCTCCTCTTCTGGAATGAGTCGTTCTGGGAATATGAAGACAAAAAAAAAACAAAAAAAAGAAAAAACAAAAAAAGAAAGTACTGGGCTTATATATATACCATCCCCCGCGATGAATCAAGCAGATAAGCTGACGTTGGATGTGTATTTAGACTTTTTACGTCTGCCCAAGAAAACTGGCGCTAACTCGCCCCTCGACTCGCCCCCTCGTCGAATAACGATTCCACACGCTCGCGATGTTAAGGTATGACGTATCGTCGGCAGTTAGCAGGTGCGACGTGAGATACGTCGTCGTCATAAGTAACGACCTTAAAGTTAGGTTGCTCGATGCTAAAGTGGGGATAGAGTGGAGGTGCAGAGTTAAGTTGAGTTGAGTTGAGGAACTGCAAGAAGAAGAGGTGGAAGAGACGATGGGGTGGATGGAAGGTCGGTTAACGCTGGTTTGAGTTAACCGGCCGTCGTTGTCGGTTTGTCTCTTGTTGGAGCTTGGCTGCAGCATCCTCAACAGAAGAGGGAAGGAGAAACAGAGAGAACGTGTGCTAACGAGAGATGGAGAAAGAGAGAAGAGTCCCTACGCTATATTAACCCTAATGGCTCGCCAGGATATAAAGCACATCCCGCGCATACACTAACTCGTTATTATTGCCGCATAAATAACGTGATAATCCTGCCGTGGCGATGGAAGGGACCCTCAGAAGGGGTGGCTTCCAGAGGGTGAAATACTCACCTCCCACCTTATTGCCTCCCTCCTAGGCACCAAATATTACAGATCATTTTTAGCGTTTAGCTTCACAAAAGATCCATAGACCCTTGCTGGAGTTGGATATGTATATGATGTATGGGTCGTTATCATAATGTTTATGTTTTGATGTTCCTAGATTATAAAAACTAGTCTTTCTTTTGAATTCGGGATCCTTTTTTGAGCGTTTTAATATGATCCACGAAAAAGTCTGTTTTAATAACAATTTTCGTCTTCTTTCATGGGGGATTTACGAGATTTCATTGAATTTTTAGGAATTTCAAAGGATTTCATGAGATTTTAAGAAACTTTTTGGGATTTGATGATATGTTGGGGGATTCTAAGTAATTTTAAAGGATTTTAAGATATTTGATGATACATATTAAGTAATTTTAAGGACTTTTATTTTTAGCAATTTTAAGGGATTTGGTGAGATTTGATTGAATTTTCAAGAATTTTAAAGTATTTAACGAGATTTCATGGAATTTTGACTAATTTTAAGTTATTTAAGGAGACTAAATGGGTTTTTGAGTAATTTGAAGGAATATCAAGTGATTTTAAAAAATTTAAAGGAATGTCACGAAATTTAAGACATTTTATGGGATATTAAGTAATTTTGAGAGTTTTAATGAGACCTCATGGTATTTTGAGTAATTGTGAAGAATATCACGTAATCTTATGGAATCCTTTGAATTTTTTTAGCAAAGCGCGTGAATCATACTTAGTTCCTATTGTTTTAAATGATTCAAACTTCATGCTTACCAAAAAAGAAAGAAGAGCATCGCTTGGATAAGATGTTTAAAAAAGAAGGTTTGCAAAAGGAGTTTGGAGAGGAGGTTGAAGAGGGGGGTTGGTAAAATGGTGTGAAAAGTCAACAAGAGGAATGGCCGATTTTCTTCAGTGTCGAAATATGATGAGATTTAAAAGGGCGTTAGAAATCTTCTCAGGTCGCGACATACTCGGTCGTTATCGCGGCATGAGGGTAGTTTTCCTCCAGGTCTCGGAGGAGGCAAGAAGAAGGGGTGACTTTGAGAACTGTAAGGGGTGCAGGAGGACTGGTTATGTTTCTGCCGTGGCTGGCAGGGGCTTGCGTCAATAAGCGTCCATCAGCCGTAATGGCAGTGAGCGCCACCTCGGATGCATTTAGATGGCTGTTTAGCCCCGGTTGTCTCGCTGTAGCCTGAAAGTCCTCCACCTCCCCTTACCACGAAACCCCCATGTGCCACCTTGTGTAGTCTACATAGACCACCTATACCGATTCCGACACCTACGCGACCTTTCGAGCTTCGCTATATACCTTTGTGGCCCGTCGGACGAGTAATTAGAGGATCTCACCTTCTTTTTGCTGGACTTTTAATTAATTCGTATAAATTCCGTCGCAAACTCCAACCTGCAGTCACCCTAGACCACTTTCAGATAGAATGTTCAAACAAGAGCAGTTGTAAGTTTATTTAAGAGATTTTTTTTATATCTTTTATAGTTTAAAGCGAGATGTGGTTCTTATCTCGTTTGAAAGGAAAAGGAAGAAGGGGCAAGACTATCGCTCGATTCTCAGTCAGCTTTCAAATCGCATGTATTTAGTACATATCTCGTGAGCTTTCGTGGCATGTAAAAAAGCTCGTGGACTGCGTACAGAATCTCGGGTTGGATTAAGAACATTATTAACGACATACCGAGTCTCGGCATACTTATGTCTGCTCGGAATGCTCAAGACGATAAATACCTATATATGTATGTACGTACGCGGGCGCCGCTGTAGAGCGAGTGTAAATAAAATGAGCATTTTATGATACGATCCTCATGTGCGGGGCTCTGTCCTCTTTCCCTCTCTGTTTTTCTGCCGCTTGCTTGGCGACGTTTACACATACGAACCGGATACGAGGGATCCGATCGACACACCTAATGGTAATGGTCCTGAGACCTAATGGTACCTGAATTTACTAGGAATCAATAGTTTGTAAGATCGAGAATTATGATCAAGGAGAAACCATTTCGTATACATCTAATAACAGTCGCTTGAAATATATTATTCGAAAACTTCGCGCAGGTACTGATTATGTACTGGATTTTTAGAATGTGGAAAAGGGATATTAAGTGTTCTGATGTGAATCCTCCAAGTGAAGTGTTCGATAATCTGCAAAAGAGTTGAGAATCAGAAAAAGATTACACTCAGAAAAAGATTACACTCAGAAAAAGATTAAACTCAGAAATCTTGATAAAAATTGGCAAACTCTTGTCCGAGAATAGTGAATAAGAAGTAAATATTACAAACTTGTCTTTTCTGAATCCTTCTTCCTACCTTTTCCAGTCTCATTTTCTGAATCCTTTTTCTCATTGCCTTTTAATTTAATGATCTCTATTCCTCAAAAAAAAAAAAAATCTAAAAATTCGGAATCTTATCACTTAGGAAGTTCTTCGAAATAGACTTCTCACCTGGGATCTGAAGAGTTCTCACGGGAAATCTGTTGTTTTTGTCTCAACAGGGAAGCAGGAGCTGAATGCATGCATAAATCAGTCCGAGTGACGTCGATGGAATCGGTTACAAGAGATGAAGACAGAGAGAGAGAAAAAAGGAAAATTGAGAAGAGAGAGTTCTCTGGTGAGGAGAGGAACCTAATGAATGCTGACGCGCTGGCTTGATTCTACCTGGGGAACCCCGAGGATTCAGAAGAGTCCAATGCGTGAGTAGTGAGCTTGCATGTGGGTTCTGTAGATGTAGATATGTTTGCGTGTGTGGGTTTGTGGATCCCATGAGCACGGTCCTGCGTTTGGACACATTTACACTCATGCAGAGAGAGTTTGAACCAGTTTGGACATTGTAGCTTGCAATAATGTGGCCGCCCTACTCGACGTCATCCCCAACACTAAACAACCTGATGGACCGCGATATCCTGCCACCGGCGTGTCACCACGATGCATCCTTCTCCACTGATCATTACATCCCAAACCTCCGGGCGTGTGCTTAATTACCAGACCCTACTACTTTTTCTGCCTATTTCGCTCGCATGATTTCATTTAGGATGTAATGCAAGTTTTTTACTTACCCGTGGCCCATGGGGAATCTGCTAAGATGAGTAGATGGAATCAGGGGGGCTGAAACTTTTTTTTTAGCTTATCAATGCGGCGTCCAAAAATTTTTACTACACAATCCTGTGTAGAGATTTTGTTGTGGTCGGGATTGGGGATGAAAATTTCTACACTATTCTGGATTAATTATTTTTGCAACATTTGATTACTTAACTAGTTAATTTTTCTGAAAAAAATCCTTTTATGAGAAGAGGTAGTAATTATATCGCAATAAGTGGTTTTAAGGAATTTTTAAAGGATATTAAAATAATTAACGGGAGTTTCAAGGTTATTGAGGAATTTAGGATATTGAAGAATTTTAAAGGATTTTCAAAAGATTTCAAGTGATTTCAAGGAATTAAGGGGATTTCAAGAAATTTAAAGTGATTTTAATAAGTTCTTAAGGAATTTAACAAAAATGAAAATAGTTTCAGGATTTTTCAATTGTTTTGAAATATTTGTAAATATTGTAAATGATGTTTTATGGTATTAAGCAATTTTAGAGAATTTTAGAAGAATATAAAAAAAATTTAGGTATTTTCAAGAAATTTTAGTCAGAAAGTCGTAAAGAGCGATTACGAAAATATGAACATAATAAATAAATTGATTCCATGTATAGTACGACGGTCCCCATACGAGTAATAACCGAGAAGCGTTGCTTAACTTCGTGATCGGACGAGAAACCTCAAACACTTCCATCCGTCCAAGTGGACACATTGACAAATATTTAAACCTGAAAGCTTTGAACGTAGCTTTAGAAAACTCGTATATATGTCAAAAAAAGTCCTCAAAAGCAATTTAAGCACCAAAAAAGTTCCAAAAAAGTCCATAAAATGGGACATAATTACTAAAAAAATCCCAAAAATATCCTAAAACAAAAAGTAGAACATAGGTACCAAAGGAGTTCTAAAAATGGGAGATAAGCATCAAAAAAGAAACTGGAGAACATAGTCTGAAATTTGTACGTTATTGCTCTCATTTCGAAAATTGATATTTCTAATCTGAAATATGAATCAATGAATGATAAATGACCTCCATTGGATATGTGTTCAATTTATCTAGAAAACTTTTTCATCCAGTCATTAATCGCTTGAAAAACTCAATCCTCGATTCATCGTACTCAATTTGACGAAAATAATAGAAAATCTCATCTTTTATCGATTTTTAGATTAGTCAAGAAGATCATTTCGTTATCTACATCTGAAAGCTGCAGACAATCGTAAAAATGTCCTAAACTCATATAAAAATCCCGCAAGGGTAGGAAGAATGCAAGGATTCATGTGAAGATCAATTTGAAATGGACGGGGATGTCGCGAGCGTAGAACGAGGAACAGTGGCGAGATTTGGGATATGGAGGGAAGGAAAATTTTCATTCTCTATCCACGATATCGGATACTTGTGTGTAGTAGACCGCATAGGGACGAAATATTAGACAAGAGGTTTGTGTGGCCGGGAAGGTATTGCATGGGCAGCGCAGCCAGCCGGGACTGCAGGATACAACAAAGTTGTGGCTGCTGCGATGATTTAGTCCTGGTCTTAATGGAGCTATAAATACTAGCTTTTCGATAGCGGAGGATGAGGATACTGTGGGCTCGTCGTTCACGATAGCCGTACTATAAAAGGAGGTCCCTTTCCCGTGTTACGGTCGCTCGTCCAGAGTCGAACCGATTCGATCGATAATCCGATCTCTCGATAATTAGATTCGCCGCAATCAATGCTTGAAGAAGCAAAGCGCCAGTTGTATCGCCCTGTAAAAGACCGAAGCAGTTAACTGGCAAGTGTCGGCATTAAATCATGCAATAGTTACTGCATCGACTAGTTCATTATCCCAGAAAGTAATCTACGAGAATGATAGAATGGTAATTTCACTCAATGATCTCCTTTCATTTAAAAATTCCCATCATCTTTGATTAGTTCACTTATCTCTAACTTGCATTCATTTGCACATCACCTATTTCACTGAAAAGAAACAAGCTCATGATGATATCTATCTGTACAAAGGATAAGCGATCTGTATTTAAGAATGAGCCGATGTATGTAATTCAAAAGTTGATAGAGTAGAAAATGAATTATTGGGAGTGTGTTGAAGGAAGAGAAAATGGCTGCTCGCGTTTTTTTAGTGGAAACCGACGCAAACATTCGCACTTATCTCAACGGCCGTAAATATTGCTCATAGAATATTACGGGCTCATAGATCTCGGCTGCTGCCACCCCTCACCCCCGTGACGTTAGCTTCGAGCCTTTATCGAATAAACGGCCTGCATAATCATCCCCTATTCTCGCCATATCGCTCCCTGCACCAACGGAGAATCACACATTCTTTTTTTTAATCTTCTTTCTACCATCGATGACTTTTGATTTATTCACCTGACATTATCTCCAGGGGTGAAAATTTCACTCTAATTGTCTATACGTTTATTCCACCCCAACATCACTGAAATATTATGTTTGAGGACAAAAATGATACTCTTCTTATCTAGTTTAATTCTTTAATTTATATCAAATGTAGAGAGTATTTCATCATTTACCTTTTTCATGAGAGAATGCAGGTATGTGAAGCCCCTATTCGACTCTAGCGATCAACTCTATTTAAATACACGACAGGGGAAGTGAATTATGAGATAGGAAACTTGATTTGTGACGAAGTCGCACCGCCATTAATTACACTACAGCATCTTTCTTCGCCCTTGGCTCTCCTGAAAGCAAATGCTCACTGAACGATGTGATATCTCGACAAAAACAGAAATTGCTGCATCTAGTGTCCTTGTTAAAACGTTGTAATTAAATTAAGCGAGTAAAGTTCATTATCAATACAATGTATACAATGTATGCCTAATATATACATATTTACAGTTTGTTTTTCTGTTAAGTTCCAATGTTTAGATCAGTAAACTTTTTCTTGCTCTCGAGTGAAATATGATGGTATTGGGGTAAGGGTTAGAAGCGCGTATTATTTATTATTTAACCACAGCCCACTTTAGTCTATTCCTTTTTTTCTACTTACCGCCCACCATCTTCTTTCATGCTTTCGAGTTCATCTGAGAGATATAACATGTCAATGTGAAAATCGATAACTCTTATTTATCGCGCCGGATCGCATGATCGCTAGACGGCTAATCGTCGGCGTATAATAAATATCGGTGATACGCCCTTTGCCTTATCCGGCTAGTACTCTTCCCGCGTTCTTCACGTTTAATTCACTTGCATTTTTAAGAACTCAAACGGTACCAACAGTTCATTTAATGACGATAATAATTGATTCCTTCATTTGATCACAACACTCCTATCTGCAATTCTGCACTCAAGAATCTTCATTTAAAAACCCTAGATCCCTTTGCAATCTTTAAGAGTTTTGTTAACAACTTTAACGATTACTTCCTTAATTTTTTATCACCTTATTTAACTCTTTATCTTAATTATTGAGAATGGAGAGTAATAGAAAGTTATTCCCCCAATAAATATAAATAATTACTCTTGATCCTGCTTTCAAAGTAATTATAAGAACTGTGATAGTGCACTTTATTGGCTCAGTTAAGAATGTGAGATAGCAATAAGGAACAAGTACATCTTGTTAGAGGAAACGAGATTTATAGTGCGAACGATTAAAATTGTCTTTTTATCTTCTTCTCGAAAATTATCGCTCACTCTTGATTAATCGGTTAAACTGCTTTTTTTTCGAAAAATAAATTGTAGTTTGCGTGTCGTACTTTGTAATGTTTATTTTTTGATTTGTCTTGTTGACGAAAGAAAAATGAGAATCAGCACAGATTCCTGAAATGCAGTTCTTATCATAGTCTATACTTTTGGCTCGTTGGTTGATAATCTTTTGAAGCTGGACAATGGGGAATAAAGACGATGCGATACTCTTGTAGGCGGGCATAAAAGAAGATAACGCGGATCCGCCCGACACACATCCATCCTAACCGAGGCCTGTAATTATCCTCGTTCAGAGATCCCATATATTGTGGCAATATGAATGTTTGCGTGCGTACTCCATCTGTATATAAACTAGGAAGGCAAGATGGAGGTGCACGGTACCCACCTTTCCTTTTATAAGTCGTAGAATCGCATAAATCCAAAGGCAGTAGTAGTCTCAACCTCTTCTCACAGTGTTTCACTCTAAAGACGATTCTGAAAGGTTCCCAAGTCTTCTGATTCGTACGGCATGTCAGACCTCAACCTTTCCGAAGGAAGGCCCACCATATTTATGTCCTACCTCTTCAAATATTTATGTTCTTCGGGTTCTTATTCTTCACTATGACTCGCGATGATTTAAAAGCATCTAATAGAAGGTCAATTAAAAGTTGGTACATTTTTTTCCCACACTTTTGACAATCGCCTTTTTCAATCTTGACTTTCAATCCCTTTTTTCAACCTCTATTTGCAAATCCTTTTTTTCCACCCCCCTTTTCAACCGCATTTTACAAACCTTTTTTTCCCTTCCTCTTTTTCTGCCCCTTTTCTATTGGTAAGTCCCGAGAGAGTCGCATATCAATATATTTAAACGATTCGTTCTTTTTGAATAGAACAGAAGGTTTTCTTACAGGGATGAGGATAATTATCATTTATATGCAGATAATTAAGTAATAGATATTAAATATGACATTGGTTTATTTAGGTAACAATATACAAAGGATAACAATTTTTACATCTTTCTCCTGAATAAATTTGACAGTTGAATCCTTTCTTTCTGTCTTTTGGTCCTCCCTTTAAAGAAGATATTCATGATATTTGAAGAAAATAATAGAAAATCATTGGGTTGAAGTTTCAGACGTCTAGTCTAATGAATTTTTTTTATATTATTTTTTTTACATTTACTGGATTAAGAATGTCAAAAAAAGTTTCAAAAACTATCTTATTTTGATTTATTTACTAGCAGAAATTTCGTCTGATTTTAAGGAACTTGAAAGGATTTTTAAAAGAGTTCAAAACAGTTTAAGGATTTTCAAAAGATTTCAAGTCACTTTAAGTGATTTTAAGAAATTTCGATTTTGAGTCGTAGTTTTTTCACATGCGCTTGGTCGAATTTTAGGATATTGTTTATCAGTTTATATTTATTATTATATTATGGAGGTGTAAAGGAGGAGATAAAGCTGTCGCCTTATATTTTCTTTAGTGCGGCTTTCTACCTTACGCGTATCTATTTTCAGTGTTAAAATATAATCCTTATACATATTAGAGTGCAGGAAATTTGATTGACATGCGATGTTTGAGATTAGATTTCTAAATCGAAGGTTTTCTGAATGCAGTATATACAAATATTGTTCATTGTAGCTGAGATTTCATAGATATAGATAGTTGAGAGAGTGACAGAGAGGATTAGTGAAAAATAAACATGTGATAGTGGACAGGAAGAGGCCAATGGCATTCAGAACGTGACATACCTCCTCCTGATAAAAAATTAGATCAATATTTTCATAAAAAAAATTTTCGGGTGGAAAGCGATTTTGACTCATGCGGATAACTGTTATCGAGTTAATCGATAGTCTGGTAACTCGATTTCAATTATTTTGACAACAAAAATAATCCGAAGATAGTTTTCAAATTCGGAACATTCACACAAGTCGTGCAATTTCTAAAAAACCAATTAAGTTTTCGACAACAATGTGTGTTCGTTATTTTAAAGATATATGGTAACATCAGTTTTTTATGATAAGAAAATATGAAATACACATAAAGAAAAACCTTATACCTTTGACAATAAATTCTTATTAGAATTCCGAATTTCTATGATTTTTTAAAGAAAACCGGAAAATAATATTCCCATGAGATTTCTCTTGCTCTAACCGTATTCTTCATCCAGGCTGAGCTAGGACGGCTCGACGTTTTCGATCAACGATCAATCGTGAAACGGGCCGCGATTATTTCACGTCACTTTAATTAGCACGCGGCGCCGGTGCGCCCGATAAAACTCAACGGAGAGAAGCAGCTAGTCGGGTTATCTCACGGGAATCTGATTTATGGCAAGTGACCACCGTACGTCGGGCATATGTGCGTGCAAGGGTGCATGAGTCTTCTTCTCGTACATGCACAAGTGCCCTTACCCTCGCAACTACAGAAACTCCAAGTGAACTTATATATCTCTAAACCAACACTTATGTTCAAATAGCCTTCTCATACGTGAATCTATGCTGTAGATTATTGCAGCCATAAATGTTACGAGTCGACAATTTTGTGTCAATCTCTCCCAGGCAATTTTCTTATCAAAGAGAGAAATACGGGAGCTCGTAATATAAATCAAATCTCCTATTTATAAAAAATGCTTTACTTTCAATTACTTTCTACGACTGAATGTTCAGTAAAGTACCTGCAAATGTTGACATTCGGTGCTTATAATTTGAGAAATAATCAACAAGATAGATTATTAAAAGTCGTTAAGTGATCATTACTACCGGTTCTGGATATATGATAGCAGTAATAAGCGACTAATAATTCTCAAAAGAGCAATATTTCCAATTTCTTCTTTCAAATAAATTGAAAAGTACTGTTAGAATATTGCAAAAGGCAAATGAAGAAAGTGGTTTTGCGTGGTATATAAATATATGTATAACATGGTGAGTAACTGAGTATCAAACTTTACGAGGACAAGTTTCTTAGAAGTCAATGTCAAAGAAAATGGAATGTTTAGTTAGCAACAACCGGTGGAGTGTCACTGCGGGGGCAGGAGGAGTGGGACAGGTGGACATGGGTCGGTGACCCGTCACCTCGTAACTTGCACCTTCACTGCAATATCCCCACTTCTTTTACTTCAGGGGCCTCCTGGGTCCCGGATCATGTTCACGTTCATTTGCCATTAATGTGCTGACATATCTACATACATGTCTGCATGTGCAGATTATAAATATGTCTCTTCATGTGCACATGACAACAAGCCACGCTTTTAATTCAATATCAGTTTGTGTAACAACGTGGTAATTCATCTCAAAATGTTAAATGAATCCGGCAAAAATAGAATCCTTCTTTTGAATCTCAAAGTTTAAAAGATGTGATCCTGCGCTACTATCCAGATACCACTCTCGCCATCTGTTGGTTCGGAACTCAAGCGAAGGTCACTCGCAATCAATGTAGTGTAATCCTTATGCTTCCTACCAATTATAGAAATTTGGCATTGTCTCTTGATTGAAAAATGTCTCTTCCCCGTGCAGGAATTTTCATGGTTTCAGTGTTTTTTTCACATTTTCAGTATTTCCTAATTCTAATGTGGTCCTAGTCAGGACCCAAAGTAATTCTTCTTCCTTAATTTAGAATGTAAAGAATGTACTTTGAGAAGAAAATAAATTTGAGAAGGGTTTTAATACTGAATGAATTTGAGTTCGAAGCTAGACTAGTATTCATTGGTCATGCTAAGCAGAAAGCGTGCATGAGGAAGAAGGTATATAAGTTGACCTTAACTTTGACTTTGTATTAAGAATTAGATGTCCAGGAGTAATCGATGAATAGGGTCTTCTTATTACATATCATTCTGTACTAGGCCGACAGTGTACGTGCACATATACACAATTAAATTACAGATATTATGCACTCTATGGGTACAATGCACAAGGTCTTGACCTATGCACTTATGGGCTCAGATTCAATAATCTGCAAGTGCACGAATCGAGTCCTAGTGCTCTTGCTTCCTCTCTCTTTCCAGATCCCTGACCAGTGAACACTCAAGGTGAACGTTCGAACACTCTTTTCGTTTTTTAATGACCTTCGTGCAGTATGGTAGAGTATTGTTTGATATGTGATATCTTTAAGGAGTTAAATTAACAAACAACAAGCGGATGAAGAAAAAGAAGAAAAAGAAAAAAAGAAGAAAAAGAAGATAAAGATGTTGATGGGGATTGTTTATAATCTGATGGTTTGCGAGGCGTTATTAATCGATTACGATTATTAAAAAGTTTAGACATGATTTTAAAATTGATTTTTGGGACGAAAAACAGCGTGGTTGATTTGATTCACTTGAGGTATTAATATGTTACCGAGCAGAAGGTGTTCTCCTAGGTTGGTGGCTGACTAAGACATCAATCCCCACCCCTAACCTCTCGGCACGTAACCTATCTTCCTACCTACCAACCGACCGACCAAACGATTGTACATACCACCGGATCCCGAAGGAAATAGGGAGGAGAGGCAATTTGTCGGGAGCACCCGATGCGATGCGTATCTTGAGCAGGCTGCGTAATGCCCTCTCATCTCTTATTCTTACACACGAGATCGCGATGCCCCCGTATGACTTTTAACAATTCTTTCACCATTGGTCCACTATCAGCATAAAGTACAGCTTTACTCGAAAAAGGATGTAAGAGTAGTCTGGTTAAGGATATGGAAAAACAAAAGCATCACAGTAAACGCAATGTATGTGAGATCATTATTGAAATCATTATTGATAATAATGATCTCACATAGTATTAATGAATAATTGATAGACACGATAAATTAGCGAAGATCCCGAATGGAAATCTATGGGAGAGGATTTAAGGAAAAACGGATGTGAAAGAGGCGAGGCGCGGATACCAATGTCCACGGATGTAATAAAGATGGCGATATAGTACTCATAATGTAGTGGAGTGTTTGCAAGGATGCATTCCGATGTTCTCACGAGCAGAAGAGAGAGGATCTTGGATAACTTGGTGAAGAGGAGAGTATAGTAGAAGGGAGGAGGACCATCGTACACGTCAGCCTCTCACTCACGCTCCGACACCGAGACAAGCCCTTACTAATGGAGGAAATAAATTTCGGATTAAATCGTAGCCCGGCTACTTTATAAAGCTGCTCGCTCTTTTGCCGAGAGAAGGTGCAAGGCAAGTGACGCCATGGGACCCCTCCTGACACAAGCGAAGGTCCACCTTGCCCGTCGAAGATCCTCCTCGTCTTTCCTTGCTTCTCTTCATCCTCTTCATCCTCTTCATCCTCTTTATTCTCTTCATCCTCCTCATATTCTTGATCCTCTTCATCGAACCCCTTCTCCTTCAGTCTCATGGCTGCCACGGTCGTACATTTTCTATATCTGCCTCGAGTCCGCATCCGAAGAAATGGAGACAGGAGGTCGAAGGAGGAGTCTGGAACAGAAACTCGAATGAGTTAGTGAGAAGGAGAAATGTGCAAGAAAAAGAACAAGAGGCAAGGTGGTACAGGGATGATGGGGGGTAAAAGAGCAAGTAGGAGTGAGAGAGAGAGGGAGGAATAAGGGAGGAAGGGGGACCACTGCTGTGCTGTCCTCCATAAATCTATCAGTCGTGGTTGTATAAATACGACTCAATGAGGCGGCCGTGAATCACCCTGACGTGCTTCATAAGTCCCGGGAGTTTATTAAACCGGCGGGCATTTCTCATGTCGGGGATAAGATCAATACGGCCGCGCAGCCTATACGCGCTCTCCTATACCCACGTCCGAGGACCTAAATAATAAGGTAAATAATAGGAAATAATCACTTGGTATCACGAGACATCCCGAAGATCCATTCCAACTCACCTTCAACAATCCTTGATTCAAGGCGATCACCACGAATTCGTGCTGTATCTTTTCTAGAGGGTACAAGAAATCTGATTAATTGAGGCTTCCTTCAAGAAAAGGTATCAATATACCTTTATTATTGACGTTAGGTTTTGGAAGAGCATGTTTTTTTCTAAATTTTTTTTTTCCATTTTTTTCCTATTTTTCACCATTTCTGCAACCCTTTTTTTTAAACTCCTCTTCGAAACAATTTTTTTAAATTAATTTTTTCAACCCTCTTTTTTGGATTTCTTTTCATAACTCATTTTTCAACGTCCTTCAATAATCTTCTTGTTCAACACCTGCTTTTCTTTCACCCTTTCTTGTAACTTTTATTTTAGAAAAGATATATATGAAAAACGAGGTTGGAGAACGTTTTTGGGAAAGGTGTGAAAGGGTTGGAAAGGTTCGGGTAGGAAAACGGAATGAAAAAGAAAGAAAAGGGAGTTTTGAGAAGGGTGAAAAGAGTGATTTTGGAAAACGGCGGGAAAAGAGGTTTTGCAATTTGGTTTTGAGGGATTTCAAGAAATTTCATAAGATTTCAGAAATTATGAACGAATTTTAAGAGATTTATAGTGATTTTAAAGAATTTCAAGGAATAAAAAGACTAAAGGATTTTAAAAAGAGTTGATAATAGTTATCAAGAAGGTGTTTGAAGAAGGAGGTTGGAAAAGGGGTTGAAATATACTAAATAATAAACAAATTCTTAACTTTAAATGTTCATCTATTATTTCACTGTATTTTCTAGTTTTAGAAGGTACAACAAAGCATCGGAGCTATAGGTACACATAAAAGTGTAAATGGATCATAATCTTTTACGGCACTACTTACCCTCGGAGAAGCGAAATAGATTGAATTGAAACGCAATTCTTTTAATGATATCGTAGAGTTGGGAATGAGAAAACGAAAGGGTTCTTTGGTCTGCTCTCTAAAGGTAACTTATGACATTAAGTCAGAGGTTCTGCTTTCTGCTTCAAGTTTAATTCAACTCCCTGCACGGAATCCTTCTACCTTGATTTCTCGAGCAAGGTAGTCTTTAATCAGTGACCAATCATTTTAGCCTGGTTAATGTAATAATAATACCTAATAATAATTAGGAACGTTCGGACTGTGCGATTGTAATAATAAGCAATAATTCAGTAACTTGGAGTAATCAAATGAAAATTGCCCACAAAGTGATATCGACAATGATTATATAATTTACGAATTTTTTCAATTGTTGTATAGGATGCGTGGACCGCGAAATGAGAGAGATAGGAAGAGGTAGTGTATACAGTTGTTTCGATCCGATTATCTACTCGGCAGCATCGGCAAAGTTGTGATTTAGTATTTTCCACGCCGTTAATTTATTGCCAAGCCTACCACGTTACGGTTAAACATAGTTCATTACCGCGGGCTGTAATTAAAGCATATAATAACGAGTCGTAACCCTCGAGGCCTCCGGTCTTGTAAATCTTGCGTCGGACAACCCCGCTCCAAGTTCACCGGTTGTCCCTTTTCGCTCTACTTTGTCGTCCAAGATACCCGAAATATATGAAATAAAAATAATAAAATCTGAAACAAAACATTCATATATTAAATTAAATACTGACCATTCGAAATATTTTTCGCAGTAGAATAAATATAGTAGAATAATTACTATTAAAATACTCTTTGCTAGATTAAACTTGATAAAGAGAATTCTTTTATCAAGAAAGTATTGATTTTGCGATTTATAGCAATTATATTTGATCCGAGTGATGCCTTGTGGGTACCTTAATTAAAAGATTGATTTACTGCGAGGGAGATATAATCTTTCGACGTATATGAAATATATCTTCAATGAGCTTCATTTCTTTCTGTAATTAATCTTCTTCACGAAACACAGAAAAATAATTTTGTTAACGTTGCTCATAAATATAGCGCCCGTTAAGTATCCGCTAACTCTAATTGGAAATTTTCGAGTGATTTCTTGCAATAATCATGGAAGGAACTTTATCTCGTGAAAGCGATTTGAAAGAACAGTCATTTTCTTGCCGAGGGGACGATAAGTCCAGAAATTAGTGTGCGAGGCTGAATTCAGAAGAAAAGCCGTCGGTGTCGCTCGAGGAAAATTTACGCAACGGCACCGAAGAGAGCGACCGCCTTCTCTCCCCTTTTCCTTACTTCGTCTAATTCAAAACTATAAATCGAGGGCGGTTGTTGTATGTATGATGGCGGTGGCGTGAACCTGCGAGTCTGCGAGCGACTGAACGTTGATAGAGAGAGGAAGAAAAGAGGAAGGCGAGTCGAAGTGAGAGAGAGAGAAGAGGCTGGAGAGAGACAGATACTGGAGCCAGAGTAACGTAACAGATGCTACACAATAAACACCTCGCGTCACTTCGGTCCATAAATCGTGTGGCGGGCTCCTAGAAGAAACATTCAACCTCCGCCTGCTTCTGCAACCCCCTTCTCTATCAACTTCTCATACCCTCTTCTTCCATAACATCTCCCAGTCAGTGTTTTCAAATGCTGAGTAAATAACTGATTTTAATCAGTGAGTCTAATTAAAAAGATGGAGATAAAAAGATAAAAGATGGAGCTTTAGAAAATAGAAATAGGCGCTTCAAGTCTTAAAAATTGATCTAGTTTCAGTAGAGAAAGTTGTTTATGGTCAGACGCTGATTCAGAAACTAAATGGGTAGCAGTAGTGAAAGTAATTTACAGACAGCCGCTAATTTTTTTTAAAAGTTTCTAGTATAGAGAATTTTTATAAAGTTTAAGGGGTGCACAATTTAAAGGGATTATTTAATTTAGATTCAGTAGGGAAAGTAGTTTATAGTAAGCCGGTAATTTTTTTCTGAAAATGATTAGTCTGGAATACTTTTGAGAATGATTAATGCTTATTATTTTTTCATCCACTTGTAGTTTTCAGTAATAAATAGTAGATTACAAAATAAATTAACAATCTCTGTTAGAAAATAATTAAATTCTACATGCATCATGAAGTCATCACTTGAGATAGAATCTATTCTCCAGCACGCTTTTAACCATACAAGATCCTATCTTTGCACCGATTTAAGATAATAATTTTCTGTATCTTGTACGAGACTTATCACGATCAAAGTCAATCTCTTTCTGAAAGTAGAATGTACATCAAACAGCTTTTTTTCTTATTCATCAGCTTCTATTTATCTACCTGCCTCTCAACATATGTCTAGACATATTTTCCAATTTTTTGCAAAGGAATATATCTCTCAAATACACTTTATATAATGTTGATTTCGATAAGCGAATGGTGATAAATATCCTTAATGTTCAGAGTTTTCTGGAAAATGAAACTGGATCTTGGAATGAAACCTGTTTGTCAGAAAAATTCGAGGCCTTTGATTATTATGTTAACGGGTGCGCATCGTGTGTTCCTGTGAACTGAGTACCTTCAATTTATTTCAGTTGATCTTAAACTGCTGAATTTAATGTTGCCAATAAAGGTGGACTGAAATCCTAAGGCGGGATGGTGGTAGGATTAATTCCAGGGGGAATGTAAATGATATGCTATAATGTCTCGCTTATAAAACAAACCTCACTAATATATTACACTTTGTAATTCACAAATCATCCAGTTGGATAAAGACAAATTAAAAATTCGCAAAAAGTCAGAAGTACATATAATACATTTAATCCTTTCTGAAAAGGAGTCGAAATTATTACTTCAAACAGGTTTTCGAGTAAAAATTCAGTGCTAAAAATAAAAAAGAAGATTCGTCTTCAGAAGATTCAATCGACTTCCATCAGAATCGAATAAATGTTGCTTCAATCTCACCCTAATTGCATTAAAATGACACAAAATGACCTACATTTTTCAAAGACTCATGTCTTAATCGCTGTTGGAGTCTTTTGTGGTGGAAACTGAGAAGTGGTACATCATACGGTTTTGTGTCAAGTGCAGGCTGTGTGACAGACTCGTGCAGAGTTGTGGATGAGGGATGGAAGTGAAACCAGAACTGAGATAGTTGGGTTCGCGAAGTAGAGGGTTGTGGGTGACTGAGAGGACAGAAGGGGCGCTTCTATGCTGGAATGTAGGGGTGTGAGGTCTCTTTCTCTCTTCTCTCCTTTCAGGGGATCGGGGAGGATGGAGATACGTGTCACTCACTCTCTTCGTGTCACTTACACAGACGTACATCACGAGCAGGCAGGCAGCTAGCTATACATGTTCCCTTTTATGTTCCCACACGCGTGTTCGCATAAACCTGTCAGTCTTGTGTCATGTGCACTGCAGTCATTCACTGTCGCTAGCAGAGCATAGTCAACGACAGTCTCCATCTAACTGCACTTTAGTGTGTTTCCAAAAACTCCAAGTATGGACAATGATCTATTTTTTCACTATTTCTCAAAATCAGTCATATTTTATTTACAGTTTAGAGCAATTTGGAAAACTAGAAGATTGAAAGAAAATGATAGAATCATCGTAGAATGCATAGTTGGTTGCGAAATGAATTACACTTTTCAAGTACTTCTCAGCTGATATAAACTTTTAAAAACTTTGATGCTTAATTCTAAATGTCCACTCTTCAAATTATCCACTCGAACTAACATCCCTATACGATCTCCGACAAAAGAAATTTCAATAACACTTTCTTTGCTTGTGGTCAAGTAAACTTTCTTTCCCCCAATACGATTATTCGGTTGGATTATTGCCTTATTTTTGACCCCTCTTGTCATCCATGCCACTCTGCTTGTGGCTTCTTCTTGGCTACAAGGAAAAGTGAAATATCTCTTGTAAGACACGATCCTCGCTTCGCGAACATCGGGCTGAGGGTGAGGGAGAGATGTGGAGAGTCGACTAGGCCAGGGTGGAAAAGAGAGAGCGACAGTGAAAGAGGGAGTGAGAGAAAAGAGCCTTGGTGGGCACCAGGGGGAATGTGGGCGCAGATAAATCGGCTTTGCCACCACGGAGAGACGGGTTGCGCGAACGTGTCTCCATTACTGTAGAGCAGGTCGAGTTCTCATCGCATACAGTGGCTACATAATGATGCTGTGGCCAAGCATTTTATTGCTGCCATCTTTTTATACCAAGTTGCATATCTCGAAAGTTGCATGAGCTTCCAACTTTCCTCTTTTCCGATACTATTAAAAATGACGTGGCAGATAAAGAAAATGCTCTTTTGAAGGCTAGTTAATCCCCTCAAAGCGGATTGCTTCAAAATATGATAATATTTGTGATATTCATTATTCAGATGAAATATCAACTCGACATGGTTTATTTGTTATTTAAAATATTAAATATTAATCGAAAATTGGACGTTGCGAATATTTTTGATATTAATATTAAACTTCTCTTCTCAATTCTTCTATTTTGGAACATCAATCTACAGTCGTGGTAATTTATAATAAATTCCTTTAGACCTTGGATAAAATTCGCGATTCGCCTTCCACAAATTTAGAAAACGACAACCGGTTTCGTAGGTGTTATGCAGGCGATTAACATTCCATGATGGGAGAACTCTTTTCCACTTTTTATAAAAACAATATTTAAAAGCACATCCATTCTATAAAAGTGTACCGGGTTTTTCTATTATTTATTTTTTTTTGGATTTTACATAAAGAGCAGAGTTAAAAAATATTAACTTTGTAACACCTTACTGAGTACTTGTCTCATTAATTTTTTTGACGTGAATAATGTGAAGAAATTAATTTCGCTGAGAAGAGATGCAATTGAGGAATGAGGATCCGGAGATTGCAAGCATTTGCAACCCGTAGCTAATCCTCACTAAATAACGATGACCGGTCGTGCACGTTTCTCGATTCTACTGACAAATGGAATCACAAATCGCTCAAAGCGTAAGCGATGAATTATTCATTTCGTCCCACGCGAGCCCACAATACGCGTGCACTCCCATAATTGTAAGAGGCACAGTATCGTCTACGTGAATCCTTATCGAGGTCATTTTGATACCCAACGAGGTTGAGATACTCATATAGTAAGAAGAAAGCCTCCTACGCTACAAGGTCCAGTTAAAAAAAAATTACTGTGCAACTATAAACTTGAGGATAAAGAAAAATTCCTGAGCTCGAATCGAAATCGAAAGCTTCAATAGTCTGGAGGCTAAATAAATTTCAGGATAATAGTAATCCAATTATTATTTTATTCACTCTTATTTAGTTCAGTCTCTTATCGATATTTTTTCAGAATACGTAGTCAGATTGCATTTTAATTTTTCTTTTATTCTCTATATTCTTTCAAGTAAAGTCAAATGTAAATTTTTTTTTAAGATCCTGTGTGGATCCACAAAGGCGTTCCTAGGGATAAGTTTTGGCAAATTGGGGTAAAAATCAGTATAAAAGCCTCTGATGAAAGGGAAAATTTATAGTATGCCCAGTTAGGTGCTTGCAAGGGCATACCTAGTTTGCCCCTTTATTATTTACCAAAAAAAATTCTAAGTACGATCACCAAGTTGAAAATAAAACAAAAATTGGTTTTATTAAAATAAATTTAAATTCATTAGTTGTTAAATACAAAATGAACAATAATTAAACTAGTATTTATACACATAATTGAAGGGTGGAGAGATGAATTATATAATTAATAATTATAATTAATAATAATTAATAATAAAGTGTGATACAGTCTTACATTAAAAACATAATGTGAAAATGTTTTAAAAAGTGTTGAAAGAAGACGACAGAGTAAAAAAAAATTCGAAACATCTGAGAAGATAGAAGCACCTAATAGGATTCAATTCGCATCATTTAAGAGGACCACCAATGAGATCGGTGGCGTTTCGTGAGGGTCCAAAACAGAAACCAAAAAAAAAAACAAAAAAGAAAAGTGAAAAAAAAAATGAAAAAGAAGAAGCAAGAGGTGTGTCCATCGTTGCGTGCCTGAAGACCCCATATACAAGGATACTCAGCGTAGGTGTAGAAAAACACACGCTTGTGCTCGCATCTCACAACAAAAAGGGATCAATCCGCTCTCTCGCAGTGGAGGAAACATAAATCGTCTAAGGAGAGACAGTTTTGGAGGGCGAACGACAACCGAGCCTGGCCGAGAGTAGCGGTGTGATACAAACAAGATCCACTCGGCGACACGAAGCGGTAAATATACCAAGAAGAAGAAAGGGGGAGAGAAATAAAAAGAGGGAGAGAAAGACGGGGAGGGAGCGAGAGAAAGTGAGACAGAAAGATGAAAAGAGATTGCGAACGAGTCTTCGTGGCAAAGAACGAGAGGTTTCTGGATGCTATGGATCCCCTACCACGACGATCAACCCCCATACGTGCCACCTTCGTGGTGGGAAGAACATTTTATTTCGCGACACGACAACCAGAGACAAGTGACCACATCGAACTGTCGTATTTCCGCCTGACACCTGTCGGGGTTTCAGCTCCTCTCACCAGACGAGTTCTTACCGCTTGACATAAAAATAGTCGCCCCTTTCTTTCTTTCCGTTCAATCTTCTTCACTCGATTTCTCTCGATTCTTGTCTTTGTTTTTATTTCATGTAGATGACCGAATTCGTCACTACAAATCAGCAAGGAATTTAAATCGTAGAATTTGTCCGCGATGAAATATCCTTTTTTTTTTATATATAGAAAATGAGGCGAGACGAAATTTTTGAAAAATTAATTCCCTTGATTGCAAAAGTGGTTCTTTAGACGACCTTCTTGAATTTGTTCAAAATTTTGAAGTTTTATTGTCATCACGTGCTTTCTAATAAATAAATCAGTTTTTTTAAGTGATTGTATAAGGAATTTCAATGGATTTCAAAAGAATTCAAGAGAGTTTAAGGATTTTCAAAAGATTTTAAGACATGTTAAGTGAGTTTCAAAGAATTGATTCTAATGTGGAGGAAATCAAATAAAATGTCTTAAAATTATTTTAAATATTTCAATATCTCTTGGAGTTCGTTAAAATCTCTTGAAATATCTCCAAATCTCTTCACATTCCTTCAAGTTCGTTAAAATCATTTCTACTAGTAAATAAATAAAAATTTAATATTTTGGGAACTTTGGAAACTTTTTTGTGATATTTTTATTCCAATAAACATAAAAAAAATCGTCAGACTAGACGTCTGAAACTTCAACCCTTTAAATTTTTACATTTTCTTTTCACGTCTCTTGATAAGTGAATCAAAATACTCGAAACTTGTATTACAAAGTTGTATAAAACAGCTCTAATATGCAAATAATAATAATTCGAGAAGCTACTTTCGGTCTTTATGAGAGCAGTCCTTTTCATTTCTCTTTTGCACTTCCTAGACAGTTTGTAGGTAACGACAGCAGAAGCCACTAAGTGTGTCATGAGTCGCTTGATGACGATGCGAATGACGACTGCGATGATCATGATGAGGACGATGTGGGCGTTTGACGACGGCTTTAAATCGCCTAATTGCCACTGGATCTGCCCACGCACTTTCGCATCTTCCTCGTGAGTAGGTGAAGAGAAATAGGCAAATGTGTGTGATAACTTATTATTATCAAAAGTGACCAGCACAAAGTCACAAACTCCTAATCCACAATTTGTCTGAAACATATCCCGAGTTGAAATTTCATCCCTACATAAGCCCTGCACATTTTCAAAACAGAACCTACTTAGGCCTGCCTAACCCTCTATTTCTTTTTTGAACCCTGTTGGACCTACTTTAGCCCTCTTTAGAACTTCCAATAATTCCTAATTTAAGTTTTTATCTTCTAGAGCGACGATAATCACAAATAAGAAGTGAATAATTCTCTTCACGTCTACTCTTTTCACATTAAACGAATTGGGAAAAATATAGAAGTTGCGTTAAAGTTTAAGAAGACGGTTCTTCGTAGAAAAAAGGGTGACTTATAATTTCGCAACGTTAGGCGAAACTATTCCCGAGGATTATGCGAACGCATACGTCTATCCATCGTTCGTACGAAGCGAGGGCCTGGAGGTTTTATGAGATATGAAAATGAGGACGGCCGGTAATAAAAGTGATGTAGGGGGCTCCTCAGAGTCGTTCCTGAAGGCGCCACGAGTCACTCGTCACAGCTTTATGCAGAGACGTCCATCATTCCAACTTGACGGGCTTCATTGCCTTCTGGCGAAGAGGCGCTCCGATTCCACGCTTCCATGACTCTCCATATTCTCCATCCTACTTCTCTTTTACTTTTTCCCTTTCTCATTTTCTCACCTCTCTAATTTTTGCAGCATTTCTTCAAAGAGAAAAAGAAACGAGAAAGAATTCTACGAGATTAATAATGTCAGTGATACAAGTATCCCAGAATTATCAGATATCTCCCAGAATTTCTAATATGGGAAATGATGATGAAATGGTGATCACCAATCGGATAATTATCTGATGTATCAAGTCTTTCAGGCAAACATTGTCAGGTACCCACGACTCAATCGTCTTCTTTCAGCTAGTCTTTTACATTTCTAAGACTCCTCGCGAGTCTGACAAATTTTTAATTGGACTCACGCGAGGCTTAGCATCACAAGGTTGAGGATTTAGCCGTGATCTCCTCCTGCTTGCTGGATTCCGTGCCTGGAGGCCAACTCTATCTCGGCAGATGCATTTGTAAATGCGGCACGTACGGCTTTTAAACCTATCTGCATGACACGCAGGCAGGCTTGCACTTTCGAGTTACGATCTTACGCGGGGGTTTCGATAAATGCTAAACGCGAACACGTGAGCTTTCTCGTCGGAGTACACTTTATTGCTCTACGTGGAACAGACCGCTTCCCTCTCCCTGTCTCTCCCTTTTTCTCCCTTTCTTTATTCTTGTCTCTATCCACTGACTCACATTCTCGTTCTCTGGATCAGTGTTTCCCAAATTTCTGTCGCAGGATTTTCTGACGTAAAAATTCTTTAAAAATATTTGATTTAAACCTCGCGCTCGGCTCTGTTTAACAACATTTTTCATGATTAAAACGAAAACTACTCATCCTATTGAAAAGTGGCCAAAAGATAACTTGTAGATCTTTCTAAGACCAATAATTATGTTTCTTATCATTTTCTCTGCATCTCGCGTCATTTGGTTCAAAATTTGAATTTTCGATTTTTTAAGGAAATTCAAAAAGTTGTTATGCCTATCCTATAGGGCGTTCAAAAAGAAACATTTTTCATCTTTAGACTTTTTTTCATATCGTGCGTTTTTTGGCTTCTAATTTAAGTTTTCTTTCATTTTTTTGGATTTTCAAAATGTTATGTCTTTCAATTTTTTTTTTATCCAAAAAAGTCATTAGGAAGAATTGTTCGACTTTTTGAGTACTGCAAACATCCGTGCATAAAATTTTTAAATTAAAAAAAAAAGTGATTTAATAAATTTTCAAAATGCTCCAACTTTTTGAATTTTTATCCAAAATGGCTGGCCAACGAACTTGACCTTCATTTTAGGATACTAAAAGAGTATACCAAAGGCCAATCCAATCGGTCAATTCTTTCGAAAGTTATCGTGCTCACAAACTAAAAATCTACAGACTCACAGACACACAGACAGACAGACAGACACATTCGTAAAAACATGTTTTTCGGGATCAGGGGGTCCCAAAACGTGGACATTTGACAAAAACTGGGGGGGTCAAATTTTACACAAATCTAATTACCTTCTCTGATGAGAATGTAAAAAAGCAGAGATTGCCCCATTTAGCCCTATTTAAAATGGGTTCTGACGTTGATAATGAAACAGGGCATTGAAGAGTTTTCCACGTCAAAAACAAACATCGTGTAAAAATACATATTTGTCAATGTGTTCACTTGGACACATGGAAGCGTTTAAGGCTTCTCGTCTGATCACCGAAGTTAAGCAGTGCTTCTCTGTTATTACTCGGATGGGGACCGTCGTACTACATGGAATCAATAATTTATCAGGAATCTTGAAAGTTTCTAAATATTCTTAAAATAGTTAACAAAATATTTTAATTGCTTGAATATCTTGAAACTCGCTCGAATTCTTTTGAAATTTTTTTATAACTTCTTTATCATCACTTGAAGCGTATTGAAAATCATTTGAAATCCTTTTAAAAACCCTAATATCACTTATAATCGCTTTTGAAATCCAATTATATTTTTTAAAAAATTTGAAATTTATTTAAATCGGTTTAGACTCTCCTGTAACCCTTTGGGAAATCTTGATATTTTTAAAAATTTGTAAAATTTCTTTAAATCTTTTTAAATTTCCAATAATCGCTTGAAATTTATTGAAATCCCGTTAAATTGCCTAAAATCATTTGAAATCCTTTGAAAATCCTTTGAAATACTTTTAAAAAATGTTTAATTACTCTAAAATTTTGAAACTCCCGTGAATTATTATGAAATTGTTTAAAAATTCTACTTGTTTCGACCTATTTTTATAACAGGATTTTTGTTTTCAGAAAATTAACCAGTTAAGTCATCAGATATTGCAAATAAAGAATCCATAATAGTTTTTAATCTTGATGGGGTATTGACCAGTTTTCCCTAAGTGGGGTAATTATCAGTGAGAGCGTAACGAGTCTTGTGAGTTCTTTTCCAGTTTTCCTGATTAGAGCCACATTAAAACCAGGGAAAACTGGTCAGGACCCCATCCGAATTTCTGTACGGGATTCTCGTTCTCCAGATTGGAACTGGGATGATGTTCTTTCAGCGAGGACGTAAAAGTAATGTGGTCGGCCGTGGAATTTTTCAAGCTGAGTGACGAGTTCGAGATCCTCGTTATACAGTTTATGGAGTCTGCACTCGAAATGTCATTGTGTGCAATTCTGGCCACGTGTCCTGAGACACAAATACATAGAAGACGATTCTATTGGTATGCAATTGCACACGTTCGCTGAGTTCGACATGGATGCGACGGAATTTACGTTCTACGTGTATTTACGTGTATTGCGGTCTCTACATACTATGTACGTCCCCCACGTGTTCCGGAAATCACCGACCACCGCACGTCCACTTTGTGTCAAGTTCCACGGTCGTAAAGTCGTCGCTTGGTTCTTTCGCCTTTTTTGCGATCGACAACAAGCCCGCTTCAGGTCGATTCGACTCGTTTTTACGCCTTTCGCGGAATCGCACTTTGCACGATGCCGTTAATTACAGAGGACTGACTGACAATTTTGCGAAGGCAGGCAATCATGTCAGGGGGAATATTTTCATTTTAGTGATGGGTTTATTGACCCGTATAAAGTCAATTATGACTCTGGTGGTATTCTTTTCATGAACAATAATTACGCAATTTGGAGAGAAAATTGTTTATTTTTACGTCCGTTTGAGATGTACTCCATATTTTGCGTCAGGAAGTGATTTTATTTTTAGGGGAGAGTTTTGATAACCCTTAACTAACCAGATAATGAATTCTCTAAAATTTAATCAGTGAAAGTTCACTGATTTTCAGTGACTCTCTTTTCAAAACTTCATTCAATGATGATCAGGATCGCATTAAAACCCCAAAAAAATATCTTCACGGATTGGGAATCATCTTTTTTAAATGAATTGCTATGACCTTGAAAAAAATTTATGACTTGCTAATTATTCTGAATTTCTCAAAATAAATCTTATTCATAAAAAACAACTCCGAGCTCTTAAAGTCTGGCAGCGATCAAATTTGCAACATCTTATAGTTCCTGACAGTCTCTCAATTCACATAAAACTTTTTATTATCGATCCTAAAAATAAGAGAACATAAAAAATTCCGCATTGAAACAACACGGTCAGGCAACTTTATTTCGACAAGAAGAATCCTCTTAAATATATAGTCTGATCTGAGTTTGACTGGATCGAGAATTCCCAGAGACTCGTGTAACGAATCCCTACACCCTTTCTCTTTTCCTTGCTTGGATCGATACACGAATCTCGCCATTATTCTCGATTCAGGGAATCATTAAGGCCGCGATGTAACGTCGTAAATAAAAATTTCTCGGCTACTGTTCGCCGTGCATCAGTGCGGTACGAGTATGGAGAAGTGCCCGGGGATCGGCCAGTTTGTCAGCTTCTGTAGCTTTACGATTTTGCGAGAATGACAGAATTATTGTTGTGCAACGTCATAAACGTCGGGAAGAGCAGAAAGAGAAGTAGAGAGACGTGGCAAGAAGAAGAGAAAAGAGGCGGATACAGACTTACAGACTGAGAGGCAATAACTGTCCGACATCTCTGTGCTCTCATGTCATCTGTAAATATCGCCAGAAACGCCATAAATCAATCGTTAAGAGCAGTTGTCGCGAGTTTCCGCGCAGATCGCCACGTTTAACTTCCACTTTGATACGGAAATTTGCTGAGAATTTATTTATTTTTATCCTTTTCACCAAATTTCTCACTACTACTATTATTATTAGTACTTTCTTTCATCAATTTTCGTTGCAGAGAAGATTTGGGCCTTGATATTCGAAAATAAAATGTTCTTCATTTCTTCAGTTCTTCTTTCACTGACGAGAAACTTTGCCAGATTTAGTTTGGCCCGTTCAAACCGATTTCTTCTGATTTGTTGAATAAACGTTTCTGGTCCGTTTGACCCATATAAAACTGAATGTTGAGGGGTGAAACGGCCATTGTGAGGCGCGTCATTTCGTTTGCGATGGTATTCACTGCGTTGTTGACGTACACGACTTGATGGCGATCTAATTTATGGTAATGAATCTCGGAATTTATAGTCGTCTTATATCATAGATATAGAAGAAACACTTATAAATTTCGAATTCAGCTGACGGATCCATCTATCCCTCGTTCACTTCATACATACAAGGTCTATTAACTGTGTATTCGTTCCTTCCTTTCACCATTCGATGGATGGCTGCCCAGTTCGGCTGACGTCTTTATGGATATTGCTTTTTCCACGTTTCTATCTCGCTGTCTCTAATCCCTTAAATCCCTCGTCTCGCTTTCGAAAAACAGGCCTGAAAGTGTTTATCAATGCTTGATTTAGCATCTCCTAAGTTTAGAACAAAAATATTTCTGAAATATTAATGAAATATTTTACAGGAAGTGTTTATATATTATAACTAAATTCCTCTATTCAATTTCTTTTCCCAATCCCTCCTCCTACGCCTTTTTTTAATCCCCCTTTTCAAAGTGCTTTTCCCACCTCGATTCTCTATCCCTTTTTATGTTTTTATCACAAATTGGTAAACCAATACGCGCGATTATTTTCTTTTTCTTTTTACAGCTTCTAAAGCCAATCAGATTTGAAACTATAATATATGCGAGATTTTCGAGACATTTTTAGAGAGTAAGCACTTTTTTACAGATGAATTTTAAGAGGTTTCTAGAAATCGTAAGGGAGTTTGATGATTTTTAAGTGATTCTTACGAAATTCAAAAGATTTCTAAGGATTTTAAATATATTTCTAGGAATTTTAAGGGATTTCATGGAATTTGTTGAGATTTCTAATAATTTTAAGGAATTTGAAATGTTAAGGGATTTCAAGTGGTCTCTAGGAATTTAAATTTTTAGAAGAGATCTCAGACAATTTTTAAAACAAAGATTGCTCAAAATTTTTTATATGGTTCTGTTCTATATTTAACATAACTGAAAGGTGGTGAGAGTTGAAAATTCCCACAGGATGGCATCTGAAAAGATAAAATAAAACGGTTGAATATTCTCACTCGATGTTCCGTTGTTTATCGAAGTAGTATGCCACAGCAGTCGCCCCACTTCTACAACCAACTATCTATGTCCCTCATCCTCCGCATCCACCTCTTTATCAATCGTCCCACTTCTAACGCACCAATATTATCGTAAAGTTGCCCCGATTTCGTATCCGTATCATTCTTTGGTTATATTTGCAGAAATTATTAATTAATTATAAGAATTTTGAAGTGATCTAGAGAAATGATCGTTAGAGAAAGAGAGGAAAAATAGATCCTTATTTGTGGAAGAACGGCAAGAAACCTAAGGTAAGAAAAGGTGGGATGGGGAAGTTGAGGAAGTCTGACCTTCGTGACAAATATCTCTCCTTTAGCGAGGTCTGCATCATTTAATTTTCCTTAACCCTGCCACCGAAATCGATGATCTTCTCTCTCGAGTATCTTACCAAAGACGAATGAGATGACTTCCGTACCATTCTGCCATTTCGCCACCTCCTCAGTTGCTATCGATCAACCGATCTCAATTATTCCTGAGAAATTAACACGCCTGTGATAGACACACGATCAAACCGGCTCAATTAATTACACCTAACAGTTTAGAAACTTAAGCTACATATCCATATCATCCTTCTATAGATATCTACTTCCATCATCAGTTTATCTCTGATTACCACAATTTTCCTCTGCTCCCTAATACTTTCAGTTTTCATCAACTTTCGCATATTTTGGGCAAGGAAAACACTCGTAACCAGTCTGCGAAAATTAAAACTAACGTGCCCCACCTTCGTTAGAAATCTCCGACAGAAAGTCTAATTTCGGATGGGTTGGTTAAAGGTGTACGGCCACCATCAACGGTACGGGGGATCCTACCGACATTTACAGCCTTCAATTTGCCCTTCCGAGAAGGTGGTTCGGCGTCGGCGGTGAGCGAGCGAGGAATGTTAATTAAAGCCGTTCGCTCCTCGATTTCGCGCTTCAGACTAATTAGTCGCGCACAATGCCATCGAGATTGAACGGAAGCCCTCTGAAACCCAGGAGCTAGTCCTAGCAGTCGGAGATCACTTCACTCTGGCTACCTAACCCCGACATCTCGTTCAAAAGGTGGTGAACGTGTCAAACGGTCACCACGATTCCAGTCAAAAGAAGAATGCCAATTTGTCCAACTACCGCTCGAGGTCGTTCTTCCTCGAGGATTCTTGTCATCAGTGAAGGCAAAAGGCCTTCTACCCTATTGAAAAAAATGACGTCACAAAAAGACGTCTTTAAATGACGTCTTCAAATGACGTCATTTAAAGACGTCATTGGCTATGTCATAAATTGGAACATAAAATGACGTCTTTTTTAAACTGTTTTTATCATCGGCAAAATGAAGTTACGTCATTTTTTTCCAACAAAATAACGTCATTTGAAATATTCACAAAGGTTTAAAATACAAATAACGTCATTTTTTGTAAAAAATTAACGTCATTTGTAAATTTCTTGCCAATAATGAAAATAAATAACGTCACTTTAAAAAAAAATGACGTCATTGAGAAACAAAAATGACGTAAGTTCTCCAATAAATAACGTCATTTTTGTAACAAATAACGTCATTTGTAATTTACCCAAAGGCTGGAATGCAAATAACGTAATTTCTTAAAAAAGAAGGTAACGACATTTGTAAATTTTTAGCAAAAATGACGTGATTTGTTAAAGAAATGACGTTATTTTCATTTTAACTTTTGGGAAATTTAAAATGACGTTATTTGTAGGAGAAATTACGTAATTTATTGCCAATTTTTTCTAAATAATTTACAAATGACGTTACTTTTTTTAAAGAAATGACGTTATTTGCATTTTAACTTTTGGAAAATTTCAAATGACGTTATTTATTGGAGAAATCACGTTATTTTTGTTTCTCAATGACGTCATTTTGTTTAAAAAGTGACGTTATTTATTTTCATTATTGCCAAGAAATTTACAAATGACGTTAATTTTTTACAAAAAATGACGTTATTTGTATTTTAAACTTTTGTGAACATTTCAAATGACGTTATTTTGCTGGAAAAAATGACGTAATTTCATTTTGCCGATGATACAAAAAGTTTTTAAAAGACGTCATTTTATATTCCAATTTATGACATAGCCAATGACGTCTTTAAATGACTTCATTTGAAGACGTCATTTAAAGACGTCTTTTTGTGACGTCATTTTTTTCAATAGGGTATTCAATTCAATTCAATTCAAAAATTCAAAATGAAAATTCTATCAAGCAACTAATAAATAATAATAATATCAATAAAGGTGGATAAGTTTCATTCTTAGGGAAATAAGATGTGAGAGAAACAATTCGGGAATAAAATGAATGTTGAAGATTCTCTAGACTAGCAAAATTGAAGTCTTGGGCTATTTGCACGTTGATGAGAGAGATAGAAAGGATCCGAGCCAGATGAAAGATAGCGATAGGACTTTTCCTTGAGATCCGGCGGAAGGAGACATCGTAGGAAAATTCCTGTACCAGGATGCCACGTGACTACTTGCTAGCGGGGTAATACAGTTAAAGAGGGCGAAAAGAGAAGAAGAGCACGAGCTGGGACCTCATCTAAAGTTACAAATCGCAATTCTTCCGTGGCCGTGGTTCCGATTCTGTAAAGTTATGTTATGGCGCAAAGTAAGCGGGATTTATCAAGAAAGTTGGTATAACTCCGCTACGACTATTGATGCAATGAAACGATTGGCTCCGCCTCATTTACCACTCCTCCCCCCTCACCTTCGCCTTCTTCTTCACGTAGTGTCTTTACCCTCACCCCTTTCCCGGGCCAAGACTGTTTGATTTTATGCTCTCTCAATGCTAAACCATTATCTCAAATGACATGATCCAATATTAAAAGATTTGGATTTGTTTTTCTTCATTTGGACAGTTTTTATATAGCATTTTGTGCAGATAAGATTTTGAGTAAATAAAGAATCAATGGAGTCCTAATAAGATCGCGAAAGAAGTCCTGGTAAAATATTGGATTTGAGGCGAATAATTATTAAAGTTTGAATTTTTTGTAGAATTTTGGAAGTTGAAATCATCTTAAAGGATTTCAAGAGATTTTAGAGAATTTGAAGAGATTTCACGTGATTTTAGGGAATTTAAAGGGATTTCAAGAGATTTTACAAGATTTCAAAGATATTGGCATTTTCTAAAGGATTTTAAGAGGTTTTAATTGATTTTAAGAAATTTAAAGCGATTTCAGGAGATTTCAAGTGATTTTAATAAGTTCTTAAGGAATTTCAAAAAAAAAAGAAAGAAAAAATTCAAAATAGTTTCAGGATTTTCAATTGTTTTAAAATATTTGTAAATATTGTAAGCATAATAATATTAAATGATATTAAATAATAATATTTAATGATATTAAAAAGTTTCAAAGAATTTTAGAAGAATATAAAGAATTTAAGAAATTTCAGCTCACGTGCCTACACGGAGAAAAATGGATATTCAAACTTAATATCTACATAGTCAAAAAATTGAATTACGAATATATTCATCCTAAATATCTAGATATTCATCCTAAATATCTATAGGTATATTCATCCTAAATAACCAGATATTCATCTTATTGAATATCTAAGATATTGATCTAAGATATTAAGCTTGAATTCTCCGTGCACTTATCTATGATTAAAACTAAAAGAAACTAACAAATTGATTCCATGTAGTACGACAGCCCCCATCCGAATTATAACCGAGAAGCGCTGCTTAACTTCGGTGATCGGACGAGAAGCCTTAAACTCTTCCATGCGTCCAAGTGGACATATTGACGAATATTTAAACCTAAAAGCTTTGAATTCAGCTTTAGAAAATTCGTATATATGCTACAAAATGTCCCAAAAAACAACTAAAATACCAAAAGAGTTCAAAAAGTCCTCAAAAATAGAACATGAAAATTATGAAAAAAATATAATCATAAAATCTCTTATCTAAATATATAATTGCATAAGGGTCTTTCCAGTAATGGACATTATTAACTGATTACGATATACGTCAAAATATTGCATAAAATTAAGCGACGTCCGAAATTCTCTTATCTAATAAAAGTACGATACCGTCATCGTGGGGTAGTTGGACTCACCGTTTTTGATATGTCCCTAGCGTCGCGTAGAGCGTCACATGCTGGTCGTATAGCCGAAGATATATGAACGGGATTGCAATCATGTCCGTGTTACCCAGGAGTGTCCTGTTGGGATAATATAAATATTGTATAGTCGTCGCTGGTGTGCTGAAGGTGATGGTGCACCAAGAAACTCGAGTGGGTGGAGTGTCCAGATAAGGGGTGGGGTGTTGTTTCTCACCGGGGGCAAAGCGCGAAGATACAGCGTCTCTTAGAATATTAGCCGATATCCTTGGCTATCGGTTTCAAGTATTTACGAGGATAGAGCTTCATCGACTCTCTAGGACACTTTCAAGACTCCACATCGAAGGAGATGAAATGAGAGCGGCTGGGGAGGGAGGGAGAGGAGGAAGACGATAGCACAAGATATGAGAAGATGAAGGTGAAGTAAGAAAGTAAAGTCACCCTCTATCTGACTCCTGTGGCTTTAGAAAAGGAGAGACCGCCTCCTCAAGAGTCGGAACAACAGAGAAAGAAAATCCACTGTCCAGGCACTGCTTGGATAAGATTGCAAAACCAGAACTTAGTCCCCAGTGTCCTTTAACTTCTGACCAGGAAGACGATACCATGAAACCTTCGGATGCCAAAGCGGATGTTGGACATCGACCCAGTCGTATGTTTTGATTTTCGGTATGTAATCGCCGCCAAACTACGCCCAACTATTGTACTTTTCGATTGAAGATGAGAAAAGAAGAAGGGTAGGATAATGAAAACACCAGAGGATAAGCAACTAGACGCAAACTTTTCTAATATACAGTTAGTCTCGAAATTGAGAACAATGTATATCGTATCAATTTACGAGATCACATCCTCTCTCCCGAGAGATTGACCTCGAAGTTTTTCCAGTTAAAGAATATCTTTTGGCTGTGGTTTCTATTCGATTCGAAACTATCGTGTATTTGTTATCTTAATGCAGATAAGGTATTTCGTGCGAGAGTAAAGATCGATTTAATGAAGTTGCAATGAGTGCCAACAGCACGTAAGTCAAGGGAGAAATTTGTCGTCCAAGCTCATCTGCTTCCGACAGATGACTGCGACATTTGTGACCGAGGTCAGAGGAACTTGGTAGCTATGCAAGGAGCAAGTGGAAATTTCATTCGAGACTCTCCAGTCTGACCTGAGCCCCTTCCTTAACCCCTTTCCAAGGACACCATGACGAGCATAACCGCAGGCTGTCTCCTCAGAGTGAGGAACGGCGACGCCGCATAGTCGTTGCTCGAGTCTGCTGAGGGGGCGACTCACCCACAACCCCTCAACGAACCCCCATCCTCCGACCCGGTACCGACTCTACCACCCACCCAGAGAGACCGCGTTACAAGGGGCCAGTATTTATGCACATTGTTGACTGGCACGTGGATTTATGCACGTCCGTTATATTATGCTCGTCCCCCGTGTCTGGCACCGTCTCGACCCTGCACGCAACAAATTTATTTTCGCTCCATCAACTACAGCGCTTCCAAATCAACCCTTTTTTGTTTTTCAATAAATGCAACCGTAATACAACACAAACGCATCCTGGCGGGTTAAGCAATAGCAGTTTTAATCTGAATTCACTACGACTTACAAAAATTTACAGGAATTGAAAGAATTCTAACCAGACCGTTTTTGTGCAAATAACATTCTATTTAGGTGATCAAAATATTTTACAACACTGAGAAAACTGTTTGGTTCGAACAACAAAACGTTTGGTTGCTATAGAAGCAAAAAAATTTTTGGTTGTGCCAACCAAATCTTGGTTCTTTCAACAAACCTGTTGTTGGCACAACCAAAAATTTTTGTTGCTTTTATAGCAACCAAACGTTTTGTTGTCCGAACCAAACAGTTTTCTCAGTGAAGCTAATCTAATTTTCTACAGAAAATTCTACTGTTTATGAGACTGAATTTGATTTGACTTCTTCTTGAAAATGCTTTCATTTTTATTTTTCCGGATTTTTTCCATTATATCTTGAGGTAGATTTCTGTATAATTGGAAATGCAGATCTAAATGATAATAATAATAATTAATTGCCCTGGCAGCTTTGACAATTCAGCAGAATCCGAGATTTGCGTGTTCTTAGAACATCCCCGAATACAAAGCATGGTCCTTGATCCTGCTGAGTTGACGTTACTCCTGGGGGCAAAATGGGCATTGTGTCGGACTTCAGTGGTCAGTACAAACATACAGCTATATAGTCATACACCACCTTACTAAGACAGCTGAATTGAGCATGTGGACAAGACAGCAAGGAAATCTTCTTGCCTGAAAGCCATCATCCTCCACTTCTCTGCTTCTCATGCACCATCTCTTGTGCCAGTTCCAAATGTTCGGGAATGACCTCTACTTCACACTAAGCAAGCAGATTACAAACTTCAGAAGAGGGTCTCCTCTCATTTTTAACTTAAATTAAAATAAGCATTTTTAAACACTCTTAAACATATATATAAGTATTACAGTACTGGAACTTCAAGTGTGCTTCCAATTTGATAATCCCCATATAGAGTATAATTTTCATGGTCTATGAGAATTTCTAATGTTGCATCTTGACCAATAAAGCTCTAATGAGAGTATCGAGTTTGTTTTAGCAATCAATCGAACGACCAAAGTCGAGGTACTTCCAGCTTCGATAATAGATACGTATAAGTATAGCTATTCCTATTGAAGTAGGAAGTCTTGACGACACCCTTATCGAATAATAATTAGTCTCAGGGGTTTTCGGAAGATGGTGGTCGAAAAGGGTTTTATGCGGAAGTAGTTCAGCGAGGAACATTTGTGCCATCGCGATCGTTTGGAAGGGAGGTTTAGGGTCTAAGGGAGTAATAACGTCTCGGGGTGTAGATTATGCGGTGTCCGGTTAGGAGCCGGGAGAGTGCCCAGTTGGGTCCTCTGTGATGCAAAGTCCCCGGGTGCCATCCCTGTTCTGGACATATATTAGCATTCTAACCACCCATTATTATATGCCTGGTGAGCCGCATTGGGCCAAACACTGTCCGTGTTGCGTACTTGAACCAAGTTTACCAACAATTCACCGGGGTGTGCGAGAGCTAGCGAACGAGCTCTATAATGGCCCCATGGCTACTTAATTTATCGCGGGTCATAATTAATAGCTTTGTAATTTTCATACAGGCGTACACGCGTGTTTGCCGACCGAGCGAACTATCCCCCCCCACTATGCCCCTTTCACCAATTTATGGATACGTATTGGATCTACGTTCGCGTGATATCGATTCGTCCCTGTCTCCAATAGCAAATTAATTCTCTTTAGAGGGTAGTACTGATAATTGAAGTGCGAAATTATTCGCTTGTGATGGTGAGGAAAGATTATAGTTCTCGCTTTTCACTTTTGTTGTTTATTGTAGAATTTTCCCGAGTCGAGGGGTCAATTACTAAAGAATTCCTGGTGAATTATAATTGATTCAAAAGAATTGAAATAAATTATCCCTTCGAATTATTATAAATCTTATAAAATTCCATGAAAACATTTAAAATCCTGTATAAAATTAAAAATTCTACGAAATCCCTGTAAATCCCCTTAAAAATATGAAATAACGATGAATTGATAATTGCAAAAATCATTCGAACCCTTGTAGTGACCTGATGCTAAAGTTACAAAGTTTGATTTGAACCAGCAATGTTTCACCAGATAGCAGTTATCTCAACATATTTGCATGCCACAATACTTTTTCCTGCAAATCAGGGTCGACAGTTTCGAAGACTGGGGGACAGTGAACACTTTAGGGTGGACAAGATAATGTTCGAAGATTCAGAACCTATCTGGCCGACTGTAACCCAAAACAACTTGGAAACTCCAACCGGAATAGAAGGGTTGAAGTGTGGAACGACCAGAGTTTGAGAAGCAGAGCTGGTTATTCTGCTTGCAAGACACGTCGTGGGTTCGACCGCGCCACCCTCTTCCTCTCGTTAGCCCCTCAGGGCTGCCCGTTACTTTGGCATCAACAACAATCTCCATCGTTGCACCACGGCGTTATTCCCTTAGTGTCCTGGTGTCCGTGGAACCACCATGCAGACCTGTCGATATACCAATACGCCCACACTCACAACCCTTCCCACCTAGCAGGTAGCGTACTCTCGCCTCGGCCACGGTCCACTCCCAGGTCCAGTAATTAAACAGCCACGAGGCGGGCAAATTGAATCAGTCCAAGAGACAAGGGAGCGTCGACACAGAGGTGACGGCCAACTAGCCACAACTATGGTGTCTATACAAGGGCAAGGGAGACGCGTGAGAGGTGGCGTTCGAAGTGGTGCAGGGGTGGAAATTGTTGAAGGTGAGAGGGTGAGAGGGAGATATTTAGAGAGAGCGTTATCTCAGCCAGAATCGACGTTGGGGGTAGTGGCCAGCCAAGTGCTTGTACCTTCGAAACATCCCCAACAACCTTCGAGCTGGTATCAGCTTAGTCCATGGACGCATATATACATATTGGCTATAGGGTACACTTATACAGTACTCACCCCGTCAGCCAACTTCCATCTGACGACCTTGCATTAACTCTGTTCCGCCGCTAAGTGGTAAGTTTCCAAGATTGCATAATGCCTGCCTACGCAGATGTGGTTCACACGGATACCTCTACAAAAGTTTCTCTTCACTCCTCATCATCATAAATACTTCCCACGGGACTAAATTATCATATGTGAAATTGATGATGTGTTTGTTGAACAAGGATAAGAAGTCTGGATAGTGTAGATTAAGGTCAGGAATTCATTCAGGTCAGGAAATCATTGGCAGGTTGGAGATCATGACACATCATGACTGGATTCTTCTTTTTTTTGGATTTCTCTCCCCTTGGATGATAGCCTACTGTGCACGGAAAGGTTGTCAGAGAGCAGAAGGAAGAGAGCCGATATTTACTTTTTTGTCCCCTTCTTTCCCGCTCATGCATGAGCGGACCCTCCTTTTGCTGCTCACCGTACTACAGAATTCATCGAAGCCTGAAGGCTCCCTTCGTTACGGCCTCGGGGGTCTAATGAAAATATAACAGTTTCTATGCCGCAGAGTTCGTCTGGCAGCCTTCTGGCGCATCAACCTGACACATAAACTCTTATTATGCTGTACGTTACAGACGCGGGGGCGCTAATGGAGCCACAAGTCAGCTCCGTATCGTGGCAAGCACCTTGCCGCTGCAACACGTCTACTTATTTTACATTTAACCATCATAAAGAAAGTGCTACTTAACGGGCCAAAAGGTTACATGCTCAATAATGAATTACTTCGTGTTGTAAACATTGCCAAATGAAACATTCGTGTTTTCAACTCATTTCATCCACATCGGGCTATCTGGACGGGGCGAGACTGGGAACGAAGCGCTGAATCCGATCAGCGCCTTAATAGTTGGCCCGACTTGACAGCCAGATTTGGCCCCGGTTAGAATCCCATCAATTATCTCTTCCTAACTACTGAAAATAACTTTTTCAACCCCCTGCTTCTTATATTAAGGGAACTTTTGAAAATTAAATTACAGTCAAGCATTTGTGATCGAAACCTGGAAAAGGAAATGGAAAAGCAAACGATTCAAACGATACGTGAAGTTATTGGAAAGTTTGACGAATGCGGAGGTCCTTATCAAGAATTTCAATACTAGTAATTCAAGAGTCTGATGGAATTGATGGACCATCCAGTTCAGAAAGCTGAAAGTTGGTTTTCCAGGGAGACCTGCGAGCTTCTTGGTCGGCCGTAAAATTAATACAAATAAATAATCGAGGTTGGCAGGCGGAGCTTTAAGTTGGCGATGACGGCGGATGTTATTGGCAGCGAGGCCATTCGTCGCGATGATGGATGCCTGACACTCGCTCGCCTCGCTCGCTCTCGAGTTATAATAAGTAATGGGCTCACTTCCGCCGCCATCGCTGCCTGAATGCCTGACTGGCTGTATGGCTGTGTGCCTCGATGCCTTCGCGGCTCTCTTCTTTCTCCCTTGCACCCCGCTTTTATCTATCCCTACATCTCTGTTCCTCTCTCTCTCTCTCTCTTTCAACTCAGAACCGTACAGAGTGTGCCGAGGCCAAGCCGGGGGGCCACTCGTCTTCCCACTCTTTCCACCCCTTCACCATCGCCACCACTACTAACACCACTCTCGTAATAACTACAAATCTGTCACGCATTAATTCTACGTCTGGCATAAATTCGAGCGCCCCCCCCCCCCTCCCCCACCCTACACGCCGAGCGGAGAAGGAAAAAGTTATCGCGAGACGAGTAACCGGAAGACGCGAACTTGGTGGATACTGTTGACCCTGGAATCGGAAAGGAAGAAGAGGGAAATTATTTTCAGCTTCATCTTCAATGCTCTTCTTCTTTAATAGATCTTACATAATTATTCAACGAGTTTGACACTCAATTTTTAATTTTTTTAGCTACAAGTTGGTTCACATTCTTAAAAAACATCTTATTAAATGTAGAACATTTTTTTATTGCTTTCAGAAGAAAATTGCAACCTCTAGAATTCCCGCAAGTTGGTAACTTACAAAGCTGACATGGGAAAGTTTATGTAAAATATCTAAAAATTTAATTGTTTCTGGGTAAGTTTGATAGACACATAAATGAGAGAAAATGACTCATAGTGGAAACTCCGACATCCATTTGGGCTTTCATTATGTCAAAGATCGAGTCGTAAACCATTTCGGCGCTGGAACTCGTTCTTTCTTATCTCTTTCCTTCTCTATCCTCGTATCTTGGACAAGAAGAGCCGTATCGTCGACTTATTTACGATGCTCGTAAGCCTCGATCGTAAGACTCGCCTTGGATATCGATATCGACCCCTGTCTTATTCTTTTCCTTTCTTATATCGTCCCTTTTCTCCTCTGCCAATCTTTCCATTCAAGTCTACTAGGATTTCAGACTGGAACATAAATTCACTTTTTTTTCAAATTACCAGAGACCTCACATACTCTCTCGTCTTAAGTCCTTGATCGAATTTTTATCTACCTCAGAAATTAATTCGCAAAACTAGTTTGCATTTCTTGTCTATAATTTTTTTCTGATAAAAAAATATTTCTGACAAGGATACTAGGGATATCAAAAATATATAGTTTCGATTCTCTTTAAGATATAAAAAGACAGCAGTATTATACTTTATCAAAATAATCTAAAGGGATCTTAATTTGCATTCGATCGGAGAGTTTAGGGATGCTGTGATGCATGTGAATGGTCCAGCCAATGGAACGGGACACCATGCGGGGTGGTTATGGGAGCCAGAGGATGTTAATGACCATAAACAAGCAATCACCGTAATCCGCCATGAGTCACTCCAGCTGTCTAGCTAGCCACATAGATACGACCTGCCATATGCCTAGTTCGACCTAACTGACCAGCTATGAACGCTAGTGGATTTGCGTCACTCAGCTATTGCTGCTTCCCATACTGTTCCAAGTTAATGTGCGAGATACGGAATGCATTAACCGGCGATCATTGCATAACATATTATAACATATCACATCAGGCTACTAACTCTGGTAATTTTTTTTCTGATTAAGACTTTTCTGGTTATTATTTCTGGTAACAGTTGTTGTTGCGTGATCTTGTGCGTAGATTTCCAGTTCAAGGTGAAGAATCTAGTTTTTTTTTTAAATTCCTTTGTATAATATAATATATTCCTTTGTTCCCGTTACCATCAAATTAGACCATTAAATTATCTATAACGATTTTTTTCCTCTGCCTGCTTATCATAATTTTCATCATAGCATAGCGTAAGTCTTATCCTAAATCTTATTCTGATTCTTGGCCAATTTTTCAACCTATATTTACATTCAACCTCTAATTTTGCGGCGGGATTGCATTAATTATCCATACTTCAGGCATATTTTCGATCGATGTAGTATGGAGGGTTCTCCCTCACGAATCGGGATTTGAGCCAGATCTAAAGCGTGCTCTGCGGAGGCCTGTGAAAAATCCCTGAATTATGATAATGGCGCGGACATAATGCGATCCAATGAGGCAATCAAGGGGTGGCGAGCGGTTGACGGTGGCTATATTCGCCGCTGTCCACATATGTAATCACGTATCCAGATCCACATCTACGAAGGCAAAATGTGGCTGAATTGGTGGGTGGTGCGAATTACGCGTTGGAAATTGGTATTGGTGTTGGCTGGCGTCGAGGCTGAACCGATCTGGACAATCTATGCGACGGGTGGTTGTAGTGCGTGTTGCAGGTATAATTGCTGGCAGTGGGATGGCAGTCGTTGCTCTACCAGGCCAGTTTCCATCGATCAGACCGCTTTAAATGTCCAACTTCAATCGGTATATACGACTCTCTCCGTTACTGAGGATCGCATTTCCCACACATAAACTCTGTCTTAGTCCCATAGTCCTCAATTGCCCACAACTCAAAATATGTCGTTCACTTTAGACCCCATTTAGAAAATACAGGAAAATCCTTCTCTAAAAGGTATATCCATGATCGATATTTTTATTCTTTTTGGTTCTTCATGATTCACATGGAAAAAAGTTTATAAAAATAGAAAAGAGTTCCTAAAAGGATTGGGTCCGATTATGGCTTGATTTTTTGGTGCGAGGTCCTTTGAAACGTTCTTCAAGAAACTTATAAAGGTTTTTGAGGATTTTTTTTCAGAAAATTAACTAGCTAAGTAATTAAATATTGCAAATAATGAATCAATAATAGTTTTATAATCATATCACCTTGATGACGCGTCTTATGGGGTCCTTTCTAATTTTCTTGATCAGCTCTCTCAACTCTCAATCTGAATTAGTAAGAAATTACTAATGAATTAGTGCCGTTTCGTTTACTAATTCACTTTAGTGAGCATTTTTACTAACAACTAATTAAAAACTAATAATTCACAGTACAAAACAACTAATTCATTTAATAAGGTTAACTAAATCAATTAGTGAGCCTTACTGAGTGAATTCGTAGTTTTTTATTGCAAATTAGTAATTTTTAACTAATTGATTGTAAAAATGCTTACTAAAGTGAATTAGTAAACAAATCGGCACTATTTCATTAGTAACTTCTTACTAATTCAGATTCAGAGAGAGGACCACATTAAAACTAGGGAAACCTGGCCAGGACCCCATCAGAACCTCATCCAAAGTTCTGCACGGACAGTCTTCATAAAAAGTGTCTTTGTTGACAAAAAAATAATGCGGTTCGCGTGACACGCGTATGCGTTGGCCGCAGCTTAAGTAAGGGTGTGGATTCACCATCGAGTGACTAATTAAATTACGCGAGTGAGAGAGTGCACGTTGTCGCGAGGCAAATCAGCGAGAGGAAGATTGCAGAGGGATGTTTGGAGGTGGCAGAGGGTGAGACAGAGAGCGAGAAGGAAGGTTCAAAGTTGAAATTTCACGCGCCATTGTTCGATCTTGCCGAAGGAATATAGGAGTTAGAAGCATTTAGGAAGCGGCAGCCAGGCACGGAGCGGTGAATTACGGTACAGATACGGAGAGACGTGAAGAGGAGAGTGAGAAGGAGGGTTGCAGGAAAGAGGGCAAGAGAGGGACCAGGGCTGAGACTTTAATTCCGACTACATCCACCGCTTACGGTGCCACACGCTTCTTCGACCTAAACGACTTCGATTTCAACTTGGCGGCGGCGGAAACGAGATTAATTGCGCCCTCTTGGTCGTATCCCTTTGTTCTCCGCGAATCTCCGTCTTGCCATTCGGCTGCAAGATTCAATGTGAAATCGCGGATATGCAACCAATCGACCTCTTCGAAAACCTCCTCTTATTTCATTTCTTCGTCAGGAAGCGACTCGCTTCAGATTTATTTCATTTTACAGTAGGTTTTATTCGAACTGCGTTAAGTAAACTGGAATTAAGATGGTGCAATCCTGAAAGTGTGAACTTTCTTCTTTAAAAAAATTTGTGTAATAAAATGTCTCGCACGTGTTGATTTGATAGTTGTGAAATTTTGAGAAATTATAAGAGGTTGAAGTGGGTACGAAATTTAAACACGTTTTTAGAATGTCCTGAAAATGTTTTTAGAATATCCAAGAAACGTCCTTTCAGGATAAAAAACGTCCAATGTTCCATATACGTCCTAAAAACGTCTTTGGAACATGCACGTTACAATTGTATGTTTTTAGAACGAAATCTTTTGAATTTCATAAAAATTACTTGAAAATCGTCAAAGTCATTTAGAAATTTCATCAAATTCCACGAAATCCTTAAAAATTCTAGAAAATCTTTTAAAAAAAAGAAAAATCTCTTAAATTTCCTTAAAACTTTACAACAAGCTTCGAAAAACTTTTAAATTTTATGAAATCTTTTAAAAATCATAATAATCTTTCGAAATCCCTGAATAAAATTTCCATACACACTTCAGAAATCCTTCAAATTCCATCAAATATTTTAATCGTCATAAAAATCTCTGGAAATCCGTTAAAATTTATGAAAATCCCTTAAAATTCCTAGAAATCTAAATTTTTTTTAAAAAAAAGTGGTGTAACGAAATGTCTCGTAAATCTCGCATACCATGTTGTTTCTAAATTGATTGACGTATGAATGACTTGAAATTGTAAGAAATAAAACAAAATAATCGAACGCGCAGCGCGCGTGTTAGTTCTTAGTTTGCTGGTCTTTGAAAAAATTGAAGTAGAAAAAGACTAGCGGGTCAGACAAGGCAGTATGATGCAATTCTCTGTAATCGCTTGGTGTTGATTCAGCTCGGAAGAGATCGAGTTCGTGTGATAGGTGGCTGAACGCTGAATAGTGTGGACCGTGGCAGAGTACAAGTAGAGGATTGACTACCGGATGTAACCTGTACGTGCGGACTGGTAACACGTGTAACATACTGCCAGTATCTCCCTCCGTTTGCGTGTTTTGTGTGCAACGGCCAGTTCATTGCCGCGGCTGGGCATCGCTTTCGCCGGAAGGTACGCGTCCGCCGACGATTTGCCACATCTGGAGCATTTCGCGCCAAGGACGAATGTCTCTTCACCATCACTTCCGTATTTTTTTCAAAATACCAATTTCTCGCACAAATCAATTTCTGGAAAATCGTGTTGCTCTGTAAAAAGAATTTCCATCAGTTTTGAGCTATGTTTGATGTTTCAAATGAGAAAAATTGGGTTTAAGAGAGAAGTGAAGAGGCACTACTAATAAGGAACCTTCTCGTAGAAAACAAAGGCAAAGTCTTTCTCACGAAAGTGTCCAGAAGAGCCTAGCTAACGACCCACTGTAGTTAAATTGGCGGATTCTGGTGTCGCATCGAAAGCTGGTGTTTTGGCAATGCAAATTCGTGATGCGTTTAGAGAGAAGAATAGACTCTTGGACGGAGGAGGCAGAGGATTCGGAAGCAGGGAAGGAATTGTGAACGAGAGAGGAAGGAGGATGAATGAAGGAGAGAAGGGTGCGGAGAGAAGGGTCTCCGCATTCTCGAAGATTATCGTGCTCGCCATCAGCGTATCACGGCGTCACAGGACAAGATTTATATGTAGAGTTTATTGTCGCTGAGTCCGCCCTACTGCGTTTTATGGATGTTTTTCGAAGGAGCACTGCCGCCCGCGTGATCTATCGCAGCACCCTCTCCCTTCCGTTTCTCTCTCTTTGCACTCCACCCCCTTTTCCACAGCCTTGTCACCCCAGCCCTGTCGCTCTTTGGGTCTACGAGTCTTTCCTTCTTCTTTACCTTACTTTGAATTCGATGTCCATGAAAGAAGAATGGAGTAAGAGTAGATCCTACAAGTAAGTGGGATCCTACAAGAATTTGGTAGGAAAGCGAAGAATTAATTGGAGAGTGGCGTAGAGAATCTCTCGATCGAATAGTTTTATCCAGACTGATGGGAGACTTTTATTTTTATTTTATTCACCTTTAATTTATACCCTTCGTTTATTCATTTAATTAGTGGCTGTGGCTACACATAATAAAATTTCCATACGAATTGCTGGATTTTTTCGGTAGAAATGTCGGAGGGGGAAAGACGTTATTTACAATGGAATTTCGGTACGAATAAACAGTGCCTTAAGTAATTATTTAAGTAGATGTTTAGCGACATTACATTTTTTTTTTTAATTTGTTGGTTCATGGAGTTTCTAATGAACACTACCGGTCTTCTCTTCTCGAGGGCACGTCGCTGTTCGCACATTAACGCGAGATTTATACCGTGAAATTCTGCGACGATATCACATTTACATTTTTGTCGCATCACTATAAACTGTGGCCCAACGCCGCAGCTCTCGATACGTATGTGTAACGATGCCGTACCTATCCATTTCGAAAGCGACACCCGCAGCCATCCCGACAGTATTTCATGATCGAGCGAGCTTTGTTTCGCGCTTTACGTTACATGATCGTGGCACCGGAAGCGATTTCCTCGAAATTTTGCACAAAAATATGCGCGCGCATATATTGCCCCTTTATGTTTTTTATGCAGAACTGTCGCGACTTCGATGATGGAAATTAGAATTGGCTTTTTGTGGCAAAATTTCGGCTGGAAACGAATAATTTATCGCTGAGCAATGAGGAGGTTGGGAAATATTTCGAACATTTGTGGATTTTAATTTAACGGGCTTGCGGCTACATTTCATTCGTATCATTGATCTGAATAAAAATAAATGTATCTGGCAAAATAACGCTTTAAATTTCATTCGATTTTTAATTAAATTATTAATACAATTTGAATTACAAAAGAAATAGTTGGCAGCTTTGCAACTTTTAAATAGAAATCAAATACAGAGACATAAATTTAAATTTATCATTTAAAGTTCAGTATTCCTTTCTAAAAAAAGTAGTGATAACGAAGTGTTTCGAAAATCTCGTATGCATTTTTGTTTCAAACCCGATTGACTTTTGAATGACTCAATGTTGTAAGAAATAAAACAAAATAATTGCAGGCATGGCGCGCATGTTGATTTGTTAGTAAGTGTAAACAACTCCAGCTCTAAAGGGTTAAACATTGGATAAGATTTGCACACAGGACTTACTGTTTCATTTGCACTTGAATAATCCGGGGTCCACCCTCTCCCTATCTTTGTAGTCTTATTATGCGTGTTTAACAAAGCTGAGCTGATTATATCAATAAATTAGGAAGAAAAGAGAAAGAGAGGCTGCTAATCAGGAGAACTGGAAGGGAAAAATAGGAATTCAGCACTAGTCTCCAACCCTTTCTCGTACTCTATGGTTTGGTGCGTAGGTCTCGGTACCGCTTTACCAAGGCATTCATCACGGATGTCCAGGTCGCTCCGCCCTGAGTTATGCCCGACAATTATACCTATCTACCCGTGCAGTGGGCGTTATTATCATATTACACTACTCTAACCAAACATAGTTATACATATAGACGAATAATCACCTGCATGTCTAAATTCCATTCATTACACGATTAATTCAATGGGCATGCTGAAATTTACAACGATTTTCATAAATTACAACAAATACGGGATTCAAAGAAAATTTCAAGCATATGAAATTTCAGTGAGTTAAAAAAATATAGAACTATTTTGTGGATATCCATATATTTCATTTCCACATCGAGTTTGATCAGCTCGAAACATGAGGAAGTCCTACTTCCAACCTTTCATCGGAAGATTCGAATGATAAAAAATACGAAGAGCTACCGTGGGTTTCCCCTTCAATATTCACTCTGCAAGTTGGAGTGTGGGATCTGGAGTTTTACATGCAATCTTCTCGCGTGATCCGCGAGTGGCGTGCGTGGGCAGAAGTGAGAGGGAAGTAGAGGTGAAGAGAGACCAAGGGTGAATAGTCTCACCCTATTGCTATCGACAAATGTTACAACGTTTTCGCGGAATTCCTCGGAGAAATCTTTGCAGCATTACATCATTCGAGCACTGGCAACAAATTCGTTTCGCATTGTGCCAACGGCGCCGCGAAAAATGCCGGATATACATTCACGTAAATGCACGAGGGATTGAGAACTCTCTTCGAACATCAGAGGATAATACCTTCATTCCAATGTCAAAGATCTATGTTATTCTATAATTGTACAAATTATTACAATATAAAATAATATGTGTGTATCGCAATTTCTAAAATATGTCTTAAGTGACGTTAATATTTTTGCAGGCCTAATTGAGGAAGGAATATACGGAAGCAGTTATCTTGCTCGCGAGGTGCAAGACGTCAGATTCAATCGCTGCGTTGGTTTACATGGATCGAAAATGGCGGGCCGACGAGACGTCCTGGAAACGATCCTTACGTCCATGCACCTAATATCTATACGGTACCTATACGGGAACATCCGTTAACGGGATGCCATTTTCGATAAAGCGCCGTTGCGAGTATGACACTGATCGCACAGGGCGTGCAGGCAAGCTGCTCGTAAAGTGTTTAGTCGAGGGGAAGGTCGATGGTGGTGATGGCGACATTGGTGGTGGAGAACGGGAGGAACGATGAGAAATGCGAGGTGGGAGTGGATGAGTTAAACTACACAAGGTCTGACGGTAATAATTGAGTGCCGCTCTGTCTAGTTAGCGCCCTCCACCCAGCACTAACTCGTCACGTTATCGACTAAACCGACAGCGATGCGTGACAAATCCATCTTACCTTCTCAACCTGCTGAGGTAATGATCCTATTAACTAAAATACTCCTCCAAACTATGTTTCACGTTCAGTTGCACAAATTGCAGAATGGCTTCTATGTATCATCGAATTATTAGTCCTTTATTTCAAAATTCTCTATTAAAAATGTTAAGTCCATTATATTTGGAAACGTCCCAAAGGAATACGAATAACAAATCCAAAATCTCGAAAGTTGTAATTACTGAATTCAGATTCCTGGAGGACAATAATTTGCCTGAGGATTATGCTCAAACCGGATTTCCATTTTTCAGCTGTGTTTAAGTATAAAATCAGTTTTAACATTCACACCACGAGCATCCATTCCGATGGGCCATACTTTGCCAATGGCAATTACCGCCAGCCGTGCTGCACTACACAGTTGGTCGTTCCGAGATGGCTGGACAATCAATAAACAACACGTGTAGATAATAATGCTGGAACCGTCTATTTTCTCATCAGCCATTAGACCAGTTTCCACACCTTCTCGAATGCAGATTAAATTATTAAAAAATAAAACATTCGGTAGCGTGTTTAATTTATAGAGGAATTTGACCATAGAATACTTAAGAAGAAAGAGAAAACGTTAGGAATGCTAGGAGAGTTCAATAGAATCAAGAAGTAAATTCAAGTAGAAAAAGT
>CAJFCP010000114.1:570508-597442 GCA_904066005.1 Synergus itoensis | reverse complement strand
TATTGATGCCAGAAATTCCCGTCTGACTATGAACTACCTTTTCCACTAATTCTTGCCACATTATTCTACATAACATTATTTAAAGTTTATGGAATAAATACAGAGAAAAAAATCAAATTCAAACTTCGAGTGATTTTTAACGGAAATATTAAGCTTCTAGTAGAAAAAGTACTTTTAGGTCAGACAACACACTAATAATTTTAAATATTGGTAAAAATTAAAATGATTTAAAAAATGATAAAATAGAATGATTTTCAGTGTAGCCTAAACATTATTCAGTGTAAGTAGAAACAGTTATTTATTGTCAGACATCCATATTAGGATTTAGTCTTTCCTTGATATCAAATAAATACTCGATTTCTTCACTTGTATCTAGTCGCGTAAATAGAGACAAGAATTGTAAAAATCTTGGGGATTTTGTCTGACGCTAATATACCGTTTCTACTTAGAGAGCTGCTTATTGCATTGAAATTCATGAAGGAGTCTATCAGCGGCAGAAAGATTGAAGCTAGAAATAATGTAAGTAATCCAACTGGTTAATTAGCAGCTGTGCTGAAAATTCTTCCTGCATTAAACACGTCTAAAAGGATCTCTCGTTACGTGAGAAATCTCACGAGGGAATAAAAAGAGACTTCGAGAGGGATAAAAAGGGGAAAATAGATAAGGAGAACGAAGCGAAAGAGAGACTCCTTCGCCCTCCGATAAACCGTCTCCGTGGAATCCTAATAAGAACTGCACTATGCTGCCATAAATAGCGGGGCCTTCCTCCTTCGGCAAAGAAACAAAGTCTATTGCCACTAGCAGTGTGTCCTGGCTGTTACTGGAACACTGAGAACGTGCGGGATCCCTTCTGTACTAAGAAGAGGGAGAAGAGATTTCTTCGAGGGGTCGTAGTGTTACAGGAGCAAGAGAGAAAGACAGAACGAGAAAAAGGAGGGAGAAAGAAATAGGACGGTGGCGGGAGAGGGAAAATGAGAAGGAAAGAGAGAGAAGTAGAGAGAGGAACAGAAAGAAGGAAAGAGATAGGAGATGGAGAGACAAGGGAATAGAGCCTGGGAATAAAGAGTGCGCGGATTAAGAATGCTTCCTCGGAGACGAGTTATAGTCGCTTCCTTCCCGTAGTTGGAATTAATCGGCCATTCCGGAGGCGATGCATTAACAGAGACAGAGGGCGCGCTGCCACCCTCCCTTTGTACCATTTCTTTCAACCCCGTTTCCTCTCGAGCCAGCGAGCCACCCATGTACTACGCGGACTTCGCTTATTCTACTCTTGTTTGTGTCGATAGAAGGGGATGTCATGAACAACCCTTTACGTCCAAAGATACATCCAAAGTTAAATCTCTCATCCAATTTGCCTCATCCAAGCTTTACTCGCTACAATACAAACAGAAAGTCCTCTTCAAACTTACGCTAGATTTAACACTGTAGAGCTTTTAGACTTATTGACATTAAGGACATTAAGGACATTCTCAACAAACTCTTTCTCATCGTCTTTATTGCTTATTTTCCTACAATCAAGCGTGCAATTCTTCTCAGATCAATTATTTCTAATTGGATTTCCGGGGGGTTGATAACTCAACTGATCGGTTTTACATCTACTTTTGAATTGAAGTATGAAAAACTTCCACAAAAGACCTTAGGAAGTAGAATGTAAATCCTATTTTTCAAAAACTTTTTTCATGCTTATGTTCTATTTTTGGGACTCTTTTGGTACCTATGTTCTACTTTTTAGTTATTACTAAAAATTACTAAATAGTAATTAGTAAGCAGCTCTCTAAGTAGAAACGGTATATTAGCGTCAGACCAAATCCCCAAGATTTTTACAATTCTTGTGTCTATTTACGCGACTAGATACAAGTGAAGAAATCAAGTATTTATTTGATATCAAGGAAAGACTAAATCCTAATATGGATGTCTGACAATAAATAACTGTTTCTACTTACACTGAATAAAGCTTAGGCTACACTGAAAATCATTCTATTTTATCATTTTTTAAATCATTTTAATTTTTACCAATATTTAAAATTATCAGTGTGTTGTCTGACCTTAAAGTACTTTTTCTACTAGAAGTCTAATATTTCCGTTAAAAATCACTCGAAGTTTGAATTTGATTTTTTTCTCTGTATTTATTCCATAAGCTTTAAATAATGTTGTGTAGAATAATACTAAATAGTAGAAAAATACTAAATAGTTATTACTATTATTATTAGACTGTTTTTTTAGGACATTTGTGGGACTTTCTTTATTACTTATGTCCTATTTTTGAGGACTTTTTTGGACCTTTTTAGGTATTTAAGTTGTTTTTGGGAACTTTCTTTTTACATATACATATACGAATTTTCTAAATCTGCTTTTAGGTTTAAATGTTCGTTAATGTGTCCACTTGGATGCATGGGAATGTTTAAGGCTTCTCGTCCGATCACCGAAGTTAAGCAGAGCTTCTCGGTTATTACTCGGATGGGTACCGTCGTACTACATAGAATCAAATTTTACGTTGAAAAACTGATTTTAGAATTGTAAAATTGCAAATGTAAAAAAATGAATTTCCAAATTTTATGTTCTTTGTGGAACTTTAAAAGACTTCAAATAATTTTAAGTTAGCATTTCACTATCAATAATATTTCCCTTATTTTGAAGGCATCTCAAGAGGCTTAATATATCATGGGATTTTAAATAAGTAATTAATAGAAAAGTCCCATGTGAAAGGACCTTTCAATTAAAATTGTTTCCGTCGCAGTGTTACTGTGTTTGATATAAAAAGAAAAAAAAATTCCCGCGAATTTCAAAATTAACGAACATTCCTCTCTTTTTCTCTTTATTTTCCTCTCCACTTTTGCTCTTCTTACTTCGTGAGTCGACAGCCGGTCATAATATTACAAATGCACGAGATAATTCCTGAACCACGAACTTTGCAGGTTGAGCCTCCAAAGGAGGATACACGCGCTCTGCGAATGGGAGGATGAGGTGGGTTAGTCGGTGGTAGGTATCCCTCGTGGACACTACGTAAGGACAATAAGCCAAAAAGTTAGTGAAGCGGGCGGAACTGTTACCCGTTATGAAGCTCAGGGGTGAAGTCAAGATTGTAATTAGCTGGCGCTAAGTTTCGAGGTTTCCTGTGTATATTTGCATGCTACCCCTATACTGACTAGACTAGGCTACGTATCTAAACCTACGCCTCGAAATATATACAAATGTACAATTCTACAATCCAACTATCCTTGCATACGTGTGAAAGTATATAACAACGACGATTTTACTTGCTTTCGAGACAGAATGCACGGCACGTATCGAAATTTCGTATTGTCTACCGGCATCCCTTTAATAGCCCCCGCACACAATCGCACATCCACGCTTTGTTTGCTTCGTGCTTAATGTTGCTCAGCTTTCGAATTTTTCGCATCCTCTTCAACTAAGCTCTCACCAACCAGCGCATAATCCTACGTAAACTTCTGCGCCCAGGCTCAGAATTATAGAAAAGAAGAAATGGAAAGAATATTAAATTTCTAGGTGGAAAGATGCCTTCTTATTTTTGTTGAGGATCATTTTGAATTTTAAGCACTACAAATGAACTAGAAAATTCTCTTTTGTTTCTTATTTTAATTTAAAAATACCGCGCAACTGGAAGTATTTTTCCAAGCTCCTATTTCATGTCCTCCTTTTTAACTTCCTTTTTTCAAAGCGACATATTATATTTCAATTCAGATCGAGTTTTCCTGAAAATTGAAATACGTCTTAGCCCATTGACTCTAGATTTCATCCATAAACTCGGATCGGAATCACCTCTAGATAATACAAAGGAAAGGAGAATTAATGACCTCCTGTCACATTCCCTTACTTCCGTTTGTCAGAACCATCGAATCCAGTTCGCTGCAGTTGAGTTCTCATTTTGGCATGGAAAAGGACCCGCAGGACGCTTGCGCAAATCTGAGTAGCTTCTGTCCAGGAAAAGACGAGACAGCCGTCTGAAGGGACAGGAGGTCCACTTAAAATCGATACTGAGATGCAGTCGATCCGTGGGGTGCGATTTCCATGCAAATGAATTGCACCGGTTTCCGCCCAGGAAGAAAGAGACCAAGTAAGGGAAAAGAGGCGGGGGATTGATTTTCAAAGTCGCAAAGGAGAAGCGATAGAGAACCATTCGCACTGCGATGTTAGAAAGAAAGCTCTCGTTAAAAGCTTCCCAACTTTTACAATCAAACTCGCTCAGTTCAGTTAACCCGGGTTTTTTTTAATACACTCGTACGGGATTTATGCCCAAGCAGAAATTGCCACATTTGTTCCCTATCACCCCAATCGAGCATTTACAGAGCTGTGAAATAAAAATATATTAAAATACAACTATAAAATAGCTAGGAACAGATAATTGATAGGGTTCTAGTCGGGGCCAGATCTGGCCACCAAGTCGAGCCATCTACTGAGGCGCTGATCGGGTTCTTCGTTTCGTTTCGAGTCTGGTCCCGTATAGATAGAGATTTTTTGTATCTCTGGAATTAATAATGCGTAAACTCAAAACGGAATAGGGATAATTTTTCTTTTCCCTGATTTCTTGTAGCAGAACTGGTTTTTGGAATCAAGCAGCGCCATTATCATTCGCTCGATCGGCGACATTAAAATCCTCGGCTTGAGACAGGTGACAAACAAACTTGGAAGACGAGCCTGGAAGGAATCCCTTGTTCGCCAATTAAGCCGTCTCAATGAAATCAAAGGGGATTTCAAACAGAAAATCTGCGATAATATTTTGACAACCATGCTACCGCTATTCCACGCTGCAATACGGTTCCTGAATACAAATTGAAATTTAAACGTTTAGTTAGCGCCAATGAAAAGTAATGTTGATTGCAGAGGGACCCATCCTACACAGAATGGGGAAGAGTTCATTTCATTAATTCTCGATCAGGATGTATAAATAAGGAATATCTTAATTATGAGATTTTATTGGGGCTGAAATTGAAGTCAAAAGCCCCCAAAAGAAAGTAACAAACTTGTCAATAGTTTAGAGAAAGATACACCAATAAAATATCTAACAATGTGTGACTATTTGAATTTTTATCTCTAATGCATCGTTTCTTGAGAAGGTACAGAAATTTATAAAAATAAATGAAAAAAAATTCTCGATGTTTTAAGAACTGTAATGGGGTGAAAGTTATTGAAGAAGGATTCCTGCAAAGGTGCACGTGCATTCGAAGAGATGGCAGCATATACCAGCAGAGATTGCAATTGATACAAAATCCACCAAGACCATATTTCAATCCAATATAATTTAAAGTATAATTTCCTTCTGACTAATAAATTCTATTAGTCGAAAATTATGTTCTACATAAATTTGTTTAATCTCCTTGTATGAATTTCAAGGTGGGCGTTTCTGTGTATCCGGCGATAAATAATTTGAGTGGATAAGCACGCTCTAAAAGTCGCCGAATGCAAGCATTATTTTCTTGAAGATACTTCTCGTGATAAGTAACTAATCTGCTTGCAACAAAGGATAGATTTGCGAGTCAGTGAATGATAAAGTTGGCAGTAATTAGCTGGACTGGAGTCATCGAAACGTCGCATTATGATTACACATAGGTGTTACGAGCGCGTTACGATGCAGCATTTATGATACTTCGTACACACTTAGAGTGTCTCGTCGACACTGGTCGTTTCACACCTCGGCAAAGAGGCGTTTCGCATTTATTATTCCAAGTGATTATACACGCAACCGCGGTAAGTACTAATTACCCCAGACTTGATGGATCGTTTCCGTACGGAAGGCATGCACCCAAACAATACTTGGCTATTTCCATTAAGGCTCGATCTACATCAGAGAAGAGACAATAATTAATCATCTGTCCATTTAGCCTCTTCAAGATCCTTTGGGACCCACATATACAGTTATACAATGACAATTGTATTACTGTATATGTATGTGTGTATATTGACAATCTGTAAAATCAATTGAAATCTGAAAATTTACTTCAATTGTCTTCAATATCCTGATATATCTAGAGTCATTTGAATTCATATAAAGATTTTCGATTTTTATTGCTAAATCAAATAGTGACGAGGGTGAATCAAGAAAATTCAACAGAATTGAGAAGAAATGTATGAAGAATTTAACGAAAGTCGAAAGATCGCAATAGAATTCAAAATGATTCGAAAGAATTCAAAAGATTCAAAGAGAAATTAAAAGAATTGAAGATGATGAGATAGGTAAACTCAGTAATAAAACATTAATTGGATTCAACTCGTTATATACAGATATATTTAATCAACAACAAGCTTATCTCAGTTTGACTAATGAAGCTCACATATAAGCTGCTTATTTTACTTTCTTTACAAACCAGACAAAAATGATTTCGCCGAGGAAAATGATTGTAGCGCAGGTATATCCATATAGAAGTAAATAGACAAGTTTCCTGGCTAAGAATTTATCTTCCATTGTGTTTAGTAAACACGATTCATCTGCATTTCTGACAATTGAAGATCTATTCAACCTTCTCAGCTGCCATTTTCTAGTTAGTCCGGATTCCATCATTTTTAGAATAATCTTGTCGAAACGTCTTACGTAAGGAGATCCTGGTTCCAAGATCAACCCAGTAACAGTTGATCGCAAAACTTCATCTAAAACCTTTATCGTAGGCCTCTCACAGCTGTCTTTAGTTTCTTCAATTATCTGTGCCTTCTGAACATTATCTATTCGCTTTTCACAAGCCAGATTCTTTTCCTTTATCATCGAGAATACGCAATCTTCAGGTATAATTTTAAGTTTCTGCGATTTTTCCAAAAAACGATGGATTTCTCCTTCTGCGGATTCTCTAAATGTTGCATAATGACCTATGCTAAGAACCGGTTGTAGATCAGAAGAAACGACGTCCTTGATAGTTTTGAATTCCTCTTTCGTATCCATTTGCAAGCTTATATCAGTTAACAGGGTGTAAAATAAGGAAGAGTATAACAAACAAGCTACAAGGATGGACCCAAAAACAATTCTTGCGGCAAGTTTTTGTGGTTCCTTTGCTGTTGCAGTACTGAGGATTATTCTTGTTACTTGCAGGAGGTCCAAACTTTGATCTTTAAGAGGCAAAAGCTGACATAATATCCAGATGATAACAAAGATAATCAACAATATCACAATGTTGAAAATCTTCCAGTTGACCATTATCAGATTACTTTTGACGTTGCGAATCGGAACCAATATAGAAACAGAGATGAATGTTGTGCCTCTACTGTATACTAAAAGGTTTTCATCGCAAGTAGCATATCTCGCAGTTTCATAGCCTAACATGTTCAATTGATTGTTCACAACTTCGCAGATGATGCCTGTACAGTTTTCCTTGCTACAACCGGAGATGGTTCCAAAATGATCTTTCGATGCAGTCCATTCGATTTTGAAGTTCATAGTTTCCGATAGAACCTTTATTAAGGGTGAATATAACACATATTCATTTGAAGGATCTTTTTTGTTATTCTGTTTGACCAAAATCAAGATATCCAATGAAGGTAACCCTACCTTCATTTTTCGACCATGCAAATTTTCAGTTTTCCCAGGAAACCAGACAACTGATTTCGAGTATTTGAAGCGCTTGAGGTTGTTTTTAAATGGATTGTATTGATGTATCATAACAGTTGTTATTAGGTCCTTTTTTGTTTCGAGCAGATTTTTCCGCTGCAACTTTGTTTCAAGAAGTTCGAGGATGGTAGCGTCGAGAAATTGCATGGCCCACATCTTTTGCAGCAATTTTCGATAGGGGAAAAGATCTTCTTGGGGAAGAATAATCAAACACCTTGGGCGTGTTCTAACACCTAAGAGATGAGTAGAAAAGTCAAAGATTTCTTTTAAGTCAGTGCTTTCTCTAATCTTTGATAAGTGGATGACGATGATCATTATTGATTGAGCTTCCTTGAAGGATTGTAGTTTAGTCAGATTAAGTGCTTTTTCAACTGTTGCTTCCTGGAAATTAATCTCCAATGAAGGCAAATTTTTTGAAATTTTGGAAATGATGTCATCAACTCTAGCGGATTCATTTCTCGAATCAAAGAGGATCAGTAGTTGGTATACTTTCTTGTCGGAATTTATGCTGGTAATCAAATTATCGAGCCATTCTGCTTTTCTGAGACTTCCTGTGTGATGAATACCGAGGAGAATTAAAAAACTGATGATCCAGGATTTAAATTCCATTTTTCTTTATTTTATCTTTGGAATTATTAACTTTGGAAACTTTGGTCTGCAAAAATAAAAAATATTTTTAAGTTTGAACTTTTTTAAGGAATTACTTGAAATATATTCCCAAAAAAGAAAAAGAAAAAATATATAATATAAATGAAAAATAATCTTCTGAGAAGACTTTTATTACATAAAAGTTTACTTGTTAAAGCTGTAAATAAGTGGGAATCAAATTATGAAAAAATAATCATTTGATATGTAATGTCGATGTTTAGAAAGACATTTTAATCTGAATATCTTCCCTTCAAATGCCAAAACAAAGGTTGTAGTTCAAAACAAAGAGTATGTAGTTCAATTTTAGTACAAAAATGTTAAAACTTGAAAAAGTTATTTAATTTCGTATAAAAAAGACGGTCATTTTTATTTGCTATACCAATTTCCATTTTTTCAACGCTTTTTATTATAAGGAGTTGAGAAACATAAATATGAATTCTTATAATCCGCAAAAATGTAATCTCTGTTAAAAATAACAATAGGTCTATATACAAAAAATCAATAGCACAGAAATAATAGATCGAAAAAAATATCGGACTATATTCAATAAATAAAATAATTGACTAGGAAGTAGCCTTACCTTTTTCAAAATCAAATCGTGTGAAATTTTAAGACAAACAAATTCTTGTTTCAGTGTAGGAAAACATCTGCACGCATAAAGAATTTTCACACAAATTTTTAAATTAAAATTTAGAAAAATGTTTAAATTTTCGTTGCGAGTTTTGCGCAAAACTAAAACATAGCCTGTTCAAAAGAGGAATGAAGAAGGCAATCCAGAAAAATATTTTCAAGCCCTAAAATAGGTCGTCGGAAGAAATCAATAATGTATAATTATGGAGAAAAGTTGTATTTATCTATAAATGCAGCAATTTGTACACCTCTCGATAAAAAAGAAAGTGTTGCTTGTGAAAAAATATAAACATAAGTAGAGGCAAAAGAAAAAAAAGATTAAAATCACCTTATGTTATTGATTCTCTCATATACATACATACCTATATGTATAATGGTTTAGAGGTGGATATACTGTAAAAAATAAAATGAAATAAAATAAAATGAAATAAAATAAAATAAAAATAAAATAAAATGAACTTTGAACTTTGAACACTATATTCGGTGGAATTCCTCACTACTTTATAAATATCCAAAACATTGAAAGGGAATGACGATCCAACGAGTTCCCACTTTATCTAGTACACTTCAATCCTGATGAAGTCTGGTAAAGAAGACATTGAAATGCGAATGGTCTTTCGGCGGGTTTTGCGAGTGGTACTCTTCCTGCGCCAATTCTAATTTTGCACTCTCGCTCGCTTAATATCTCGTCGTTGCGAGAAGCTGGCAATAAATCTCTGGTTTCATTATCATAAATTGGCTCGTCGGTCGACGTTGGCCCGTGATGTTGACGTGGCGAGTTTCAAGCCCCGGAAAAGTTGACAGATCAAAGCACAAGCGAAAAAAGTTCGATTCGCTCGTTTACGCGCGAAGTCTTCCTAAAAACGTCTTCTGCCTTCTCCTCACTTTTGCCCTCCTCTTCCCAGACTTGCAAATCGTCTTTTATTAGTCACTTCTGATGTAACTCGTGCGATTCACTTTAATCGCTTAATTTCAGTTATGCTTCTTCCTTCTCGACTTATAAATCTAAGAACATTTTGAGGGACAAAGTTTTCGCCTGGAATTGCTTGGAAGGTGTGAAATAAAGTTCTGTCGCGAAAAAAGTTTCTCGCTAAAGACAATTTCATTTCACTCCTTTTTATTTGAAGGGAAACAAAAAATTAATATTAATACGTGGGCAAAGGAAAGCTTATTATTATTATTAATCTAAAGTAATACTAAAAAATATATTTATCGAAAGTTAATTATGTTAGGGTCTAAAATATCTCGTTGGCATGGCAATAAACAGAATCACCTTGGCGTGGCAGTTTCTATGGACATTGGACACACTAAAGGTGTCTGCACTCCATTCGGCTTTTGTTATTCTAATTCTAGAGATTTATCAAGTATCTCGTGATGCCCAGAGACGAATGCTGCGAAACGACATTCGTCTATTTTGGGCAGCTTGCACATTGTCGCAAGCTTGCAATGAAGGAAAGAGAATCACATGTGACACCAAAGGCACACCCAACGATTTAACGAGCAGCGGCCTCTCGTTACTAAATTACATGGGCTATCCCGACGTCGAAATTTTATTAAGTACAATTTATGACTCCTTGACTTAATTACGTGAATCAAAGCAATTGGTAGTTTTTTTTAAATTTTCGAAAAGATCATTTGAAATTTATGAAATATATATAGAATTTTGAGAAATTTTTGTCTATTTTATGGAGTTTTATGCTGGAATTTCGAAGCATTTTCAGGGATTTTAAATATTTTGTGAGATTTTGTGGAACTATGACAAGTGACTTACTTAAGAAGTATTTGATTTAGATGCATGTAAATGTTTAAGGCATTTCGTCCGATCACCGAAGTTAAGCAGCGCTTCTCGGTTATTACTAGGATGGGTGCCGTCGTACTACATGCAACCAGTTTATCAGATTTTAAGTTCTGTTCAATAAAATCGAACATTTTTTGAAATTTTTTAATATCATTAAAAATACCTTACAATATTTACAAATATTTTTAAATAATTGAAAATCCTGAAACTATTTTGAATTTTTTTGAAATTTCTTAAAACTCTTTAAAATCACTTGAAATCTCTCGAAATCGCTTTAAATTTCTTAAAATCACTTAACATCTCTTAAAATCCTTTAGGAAACCTTGATACTTTTGAAATCTTGTAAAATCTCTTGAAATCCCTTTAAATTCTCGAAAATCATTTAAAATATTTTCAAATTATTTACAAGTTTTTCAGATCAGGACCACATTAGAACTGGCCAGGACCTCATCAGGACCCCATAAAAATTTTTGCACGGGTTCATTTACGGAATTTCACCTGGTATCTTATCTTTTAAGAAGGCACTCCTTGAGAAAATTCAAATGAACATTAGAGGTAAATTTGAAGCGGAGAAATAAAATTTTCAATCGCATAAAGCAAGAAAGAGGAGTGGAGCAATGCATTAGCCGATCCCTGCCGCGAGTTCAGTTCTACGCTAATGAAACGTAGCAGAAATATCTCGGTCGTTTAATTAGAAGCAATAAACGGAAGGAGTTCAATTGCCCGGTGTATCCCTGAAACCTCTCGGTTCCGGAGTCGTTTGCTCGTCTAGAATACCCAGCCTTTCCACCCTTAGCCATATCCTTCCTGGCTTTCTCCAACTCCTACTTTTCCACCCTCTCGTCTTCTCCTTCGCAATCGCCACCTTCAGCCGTTCCCCTTTCATCCATTTGAAACTCTCACCTCTCGAGAACTCCGAATAGGTATCTTCCAACCAAGAGCCATTCCTCCTGTATAATTCCAACTCGGTTGCAGACTCGAATATTTAGGTATGCGTTTCTTCTTTCCGCGATACGTCCCAATGGTATAGAAGATGGGGTCGCTTCTCGATAAGTGCACCTTGCTTCTGCACTAGAGTTAAATTTTCATAGGAAGAACCGAGATCCAGGAAATTTTCTTGATACGGTATGCACAGACGAGCATGTGACGAGACTCGCTTACGGGACCCAGTAGGCTCGGCTGAAGGTCCTTACTATGCAGGACCACAGTGATCAGACACCTCGTACATATGCTCTTGGGGACACCGAACCCAAGGCTTTCCACGATAGGACGATTTGATAAATTATGTCCTATTCCATTTTGTACCAAACTCTTTTTTTTGAATAGATAGAATTTTGGCGGGGGTCATTACTTTCAAATTGTTTCACACCATAAAATTCAATGGAGCTATTTTTAACTATGTATAGGTGTAGGTATAGGACCAATATTGTCCAATAGGTCCATGGTTGGACCAATATTTCGGGGCCATTTACTAAGAACTGGATAATTATAAAGGAAAAAAATCGCTCCAAAGTGGAACCCATAAATTTTTATTGGGACGGATTACTACAAAAGTCCATTATCATTTTCTGTTAGGGTAAAAGTATTAAAATGGACGATGGGAAGCAATCTCTTAATTCTTGATGAGATAAGGAACCTCCGAAATTTTTTTCACGCTCATGATTCAGATTTATAAAGATTTATTTAAAATTTATTTTTAAATGGAGAAGATCTTTCATAAATCTGTCACATCATACATAGATGTGAAATAAAGTGTCATGTTTACGCTCTCATGATATTTTCGAGATGCTGATTTACACTAAGTCAGCTTCGCAGAATTTCGAAATGAAATATTCATCTCTGGGATTTACGTTCCAAACTTTCTGATTTACATTGTTGCGACATTAGAGCGCTGTCTAATATAATATGCTTCAAACTCCTAAACACGTCTTTACGCAAACTCGAGAATTTTACTATTTAAACACCTTACGCAAGAATACAAATATTTTTCGTAATTTTTAGTTTTTAGTACATTTCTAGTTTTTAGTACACTTATACTAAATTTGTACATTTGTAGTTTTTAGTTCAATCTCATTTTTCTAATGAGAAAATTTTAATAATATTTAAGAATATGGAGAAAAATGACGTTTCATTTGTCTGTATTTGTGTGTAAGGCAGACATATTAGAAAGTGATGCTTATGCGTTGAAATAGTATGAAGTCATAGGAAATGAGATCATTTGAGAAGTCTTTGAATTCTCATGCGATCTGAATGTTTCGCAACAAATCGTCTCGGCGATTCTAAGTGTCAGTGAGAAATTTATTGACATTCAGGAGAGCACTGGAGTTCCTTCGGTGCAGCATGGTCGCTCTAGAGCGTGGATTCCACTCTTCGGTCCTTCCTTACCTCTTTCTCCCTTCCGATCTCTCACCGAAAAATAAATCGCGTCGAGCGGCAGCCGATGTAACAGGGGAAGTTACGAGCGTAGATTCGGAGCAAAGAGACAAGACGCACATCCTATGAATAATGGATTGTCCCTCTCGTGGGCTCATTATGCGGGGTGAAAGGGTCAAGGGCAGTTTTATATGTGGAAACATGGACAAGGCATGACCAAGTGCGGCCCGATAGGACTATCGTCCTCGTCGTCGGTCGCCGGCCGGTTCGGTTCATGCCGCAAAGCTCTTCTCCAAACCAAGAGAAAGAAAGGGCCCAGAAGAAGGAGAGGAAAAAGTATAAGTAGAAGCCTGAAGCCAAAGGAAGCTGCAGCAACACACCGTACTCGGCGTGTTCTGCAGTCCCTTGGATCGTAAATATTTGCCGGTGAACGCGATGCTAATCTCAAGGCAGATGCACCCTCGCCCTCTGTCCACCCGGCGATCTATATATGAAGGGCATTACGTCGTTCAAGAATGTAATTGTGTTCTTCAGCGCCACTATACTACGCCCTTTCGGCTTCGCTGCCTGTGTAAAATGTTCGAAAAGAGGTTCCAGTAGGGCCCCGTTTTCCTTTTCTAGTCAGGGCCTATGGAGGATAACTAGTCAGCGCCTTGATTAGTTTTTTTTTTAATTTCAAACTTACAGAAGTAGGCTTAGTTTAAATTGTCTTTGAATCCTCTCATCTTGCAGAAATTTGTATGGAGTTCCGATTGGGTCCTAGTTTTGCCAAGTTCTAGTGTGGCCCTAATCTGGAAAACTTACAAGCGTGAATATTAGAAAAAGACTTTGGAAAATCAAAAAAGGGATTTGGAAAAATAGTTTTGAGGTGGAGGTTGGAAAAGGGGGTGGAAAAGGACGTATAATTAAGGTAAAGAGGGTCGTTATGGAGGTCAAGAGTAGAGAGAGTGAGAAGGTGAAAGATTTGTGGTAAAGGGGAAGAAATGAACCTGGGAGAGAGGGTGAAAAGGAGAGTAGGAGAGGACAACTGCCCTAGATCACTGAACGTCTAGCAAGCAGAGGCTGTGAGCGCAGATAAGGACCGCCAGGACGACGTCCAAGATGGACGGTCATTCCCAAGCACTAGCTGGGGCTTCTGCTACCAGCAACCATCTCCTCCTGGATACCCTCTGCAACCCCGCCAGGAGCTAGCTTCCTGGAGATCCTTATTTATACGCCGTCAGCCAGACTAACGCCCATTGTCCCATTTCACCCCGGGTAATCTGCCGGACGCAAATCTAAGGCCCTGATCCTGCGGGCTACCACGAAAATCTATGACGCCCTTTAATTTACGCAGGGCTCCTTCCCACCGCGCCGTTACTTGGAAAGAGAGGGTCATCCTTCTCTTCCCATTCCACGAGTTCGCACCAGCATCTCGCGAATCGCTTGAATTCAACTCAGTCCACCCTAATTAGAATCCTCCTTCAACGGCACGATTAGTGACAACTGGTTCTATCTTTAGAAAATTATATTCTGGTGATCAATTATGTAACTTTGCGCTTTTAGGGTTTTGTTTTTTGACGCTTATTCTTCATTGTGGTCAATACATTTTCCAATATTTTTAAAATTGTTTTATTAAACTAATATTAAATAATATTAATACATTTTATTTAAAAATATGAATGATAAGATTATATTTTCTGCTAAAATGATTTCAAAAAAATTTTTTGTTTTCATTTTTCGAGATTGAATCATGGAAGATTTATTTCAAAAGGCAATAAAAGCATAGTTTGCTTTAATAAAATGAATAAAATAAAATTACAGTAAAAAATTCTTCTATAAACTTTGTATTTTTTCAATTTTAACACGAACATAATTTATCTTCTAATTTTCTATTATATTTCAGGTCTTGAATATTTAATACAAAATTTTTACCCTAATTAAGCGATTGATTGAAAAAAAATTTACACAAGAAGATAGAAAAAAATTCTTTGCTTCGAGAAAAAAGATTTAAATATATTTTAATATTAAAAGAAATCGCATCTGCAATAAAGTGGAAGGAAAACTAGAGGGTATGTGAAAACGTATTTTTTAACAAGAGATTCAAGAAGAAAAGGGGGTGGAAAAAGTGTTTGGAAGAGTGATAAAGAGTAGTGAAGGGAAGACAATATACAAGGATAAAGAGCAGATAGGGTATGATGGGATAGTTGATTGTGAGTTTTTGAGTTAAAGAGAGTAGTTTTTAAGATGGGGTAAGGATGAAGATGAGAGATAAGAGTGGGGAGATATTAGGGGAGGAAGCTCATCCAAAGGTATCGATTCCCTGCCGAAAACGTTGAATTCATTGGGAATTGACGGGGGAGCCATAACTCCCATACCGGTTTGACATTAATGCCTCCCCTACTTCGGTCCTCGTAGATAGGCAAGGGGGTTAAGCTCACTGCGACATATTTATGGAGAGGGCGAGATGCTATCGCGGATCGGGCGGTTCCACCAACGCTGTTCCGCACCCTTCTACAATCTACTTCGCAATTATCGGACTCGACGTTAATATTTGACCCGGGACCAACGTCCGACATATCCCCCTGTTATGGGATGAATTCCAAAGGAACGATCATTCCCGATTCCATAAGCCGACCAAGACTAATATTTCTCTCGCCAATGTCACGATCGTAATACGTTGGGATTTCGGCTGCAGAAATATTAGAATTTAAATTATACCGAACGTATTTTTTAGATCCTGTTGCTCTCATCATTTGAGGAAACGAGACCTTCTGACCTTTTATTCAGAAGTCAATGCAGAGTGCGCCTCTCTGGATCGAGATCTTGAGACAAAATCGCCAAAGGATTTAGAATTGGACGGAACAAATTTCGCGGTGACTTCTCGTAGGTGATACAAATAACGCAATCAGTATGCAGGAGTTTCATGCATATTTCAAAGGGGGTGTTACGAGGGTGGCCGCCGCTAAGAAGGGTTTATGACGGGGGTTGATCCGAGGATCCCCATCAAAGCACACCAGTCTGAATATCGAGCCAAGAGACGCCAACTCGGAGCGGGATTCGATGGGTGGCTAGGGGTGGTTAGGGGGTGGGCTGGAGGGTGACTGCTAGCTCTGTCGAGAGGTCCAGAGTGGGGATCCAGACCTCTTAACTCCTGCAAACTCATTACAATAAATCAAGCTTTGTTCTTCGACCTCGCCGAGGGTTGGCTAAATTCTGCGGGTGCTAACCCTTTCTTCACCCCCACCCCCAACCCTCTCTACTTTAAAGCCATCGTCTCTGTACCCTTTATGATCGTTCCAAAGAAAACGAACGATTCGAGCGCTTTCTGATCGTTTCCAACTTTATATTCCCGATTAGCTTAGAGTTTATTCAAAACGGTTTAATGATCACATTTTTAAGAACTTTTAGTTTTTTTAGGGATGGTTCAAAAGAGGAAACTTGCCTTGGAATTGCGAGGAAACTATTATAGATACAATTGACCAAATGGGGACTTATAGTTATTCAATAGATTTTCTATTCCAATACCAGGCAAGTAGATTAGCAATCGAGTTTATATGCCACTCGAATTGCCTCCTAGACTCCTGTTACTCAGTTCTCAAAAGCAACTCGAATTCCACTACCGAGACTTAAGACATACCAGGAAAAATAAATAGTTTTCTTCCTCAATTACTCTAAAGATACAAATTCTGAAATAACAGTTACAAATTATAAAAAAATGTTCTACAGTTGAAACTTAGTTGATCTGCTGATACATTAATCAAATTTATTTAAAGTTAAGTTATTATTAAGAGATCTTCGAAAATTATTGACGACGATTGAAGAGAATTGCAAGAAAATATTTGAGGTTTCTGCCTTGATTTTGGAAAGCCAGGAGAGTCTCCTGGGTGTATAAAAGCATTGAGGTGGATTTTGAAAATAAAGTGACCTACCAGGTTCGAATCGACCACTTTTACAAACAGTGTCGGGAGAGTGAAGCGAGTCCGTAATCGCCGGTGATTTACACCGGACGTTTAATCCTCGCTGCGTGAACGCTCTTGCTGATTTACGCGGTGACAGTCAAGGCCGGAAGCACTTTTCGGTCCTGGAACGAGTTTTTGCGACGCCGCCCCTTATCGGGGAGTAGAGGAAAATTTATCTCGCGTCTCTGAATTTCTTTGTGCTTTTGCCACAATGACATATGGCTGTTATGGAATAAAGAGGGAATTACCGAGGAGACTAAAATCCAGACTTTTAAAACCGTACCAAATATCAAAATCAAAATGCCTTCTTTCTATGAGAATAAAAAAGCAATTGAAGAAAAGAATTGAAATAAATAGAAGAGCCACTTAAATATTGGCAACGAATTACCGGAACCTGAGAAGTTAGGTTTTTTTATAGAAGATAAATCTTCAATTAAAAAAAAAATCTGATTGTGAGTTTTGATTGTCGCAGAGAAATCTTTTGTTAGCTCTGAATGGGGTTCGTATTACTCTGTCAATGGAATCTTGTGTTAGATGGCAGTTGAAAAAAGAGAGTAATGTTGAAAGGCTGTGACTTCGCAAACGGATACGAATTTGTAGGAGATACAAGGAGATATCTGGCAGATGCTGCATTCTGTGGAGCTCCACGTGCTACAGAAACGCGTCGACATTGACTAATGATGGCAAGTTGAAGGGGGTCGGAGGGGAGTGGGTAGGGGAGGGGCAGACAGCGCGCCCTGGAACAGAAAATTCACCCACGACGGACCTGTTGCACCCCCTAGCTCACCGTTTAACCTATAACCTACTCGCCAAACACGGGTTTAACCTCGCCTTATCGCGTTATCGAAGTGCTCCACTCTCCCTCCCTCCATTTTTTCCACATCGTTATGTACATGTGTTATTTAAACTCTACCTATATTATTATCCTTTACAATTAGCAGCGAAACATTATCTGATCTGTTAACAAATCGCCCGGATATGTAGATTTTCTTCAGACCTTTCCAGTTTTTGATTTTTACTTTTTCCAAATACAAGTGATGTCAATTTTGACGTTTTAAACGTCCCGATGAAATAGGGTTGAAATTGCAGACGTTTGACCTGAAGAACTTTTTTTGTTTATTTATTTTATTTTTTTACGCTTTATTCTAATAAATGTAAAAAAAAATCGTCAGACTAGACGTCTGGAACCTCAACCCAATACCGAAGAATTATAAGCGGTTCGCATATTTATTTATTTGTCATTTTCGTGAAAAACTTGAAGAGAAATATTTTTATAAACAATAATTCCTTTATCTTTGTTTCTTTTTTATTTATTAAAGGCTTATTATTAAGGTTATTATCATGCTTGAAAGAAATTAATTGATGGAAAGCTTTGGCACTCCCCGTCTGACTAAAGCGCAACCTATTCTACTGGGAAACGCCTCTATATCTAAATACGTACTTTTGAGCAGTTTATTCCTAATATCTAGCATTTTTCAATTATATTTATTTCTTAAATATGTTTTTATATACATAATTATTATTGAAAGAAATTGTTAATTAATAATCATAAAATATTATACTAATATAATCCCTAAATATCGAGATTACATTACGAAATTCTAAGAGACAAGTCTGAATAGAATTTCTCTCTTCTGAGCCTTATCCTTCCCTTCATAGATACACCCTATCGAGCTTAAACCCACAGTATTTATTCGTGTAATAATAATAATGATAATAATAATGGAGTTGGAGGGTTTTCAAGAATTATGTCTGTCCTAGCATTCCAAGATAAATGAGTGCAGAGGATTAGCTAAATAGTGGCTCAAAAATACTATATGTATAACGTCATAAATATTCATGAAACACCGACTCGACGTTAGCTTTAGAATGCGAACGAGTTTGCATTCGTTTTTTCCACCGCAACCGTTTCTCTTCCTTACACGAGTAAAAAATTACATACTCGAGGAATTTGACATTATTAATTCTTAATTACTAGAATAAATATCACAATTTTTATTCTTCTGAGAGACTCTAGCTTCTAAATTCCGAAAACCCTTAAATAATCTTGTCTTTCAATTCGACATGTAGAACTTAATTGACGAAATAAATCTTCAGGAGGTAAGGATGGCCAATAAGGAGAGGCACGACTCGGGCGTGGCTCTGAACATTTCGATTCAATATTTCAGATCTTTTCTTAAAAATGCTTCTATTCTTCACACCCCATTCACTTCCCACAAATAAATTAAAAAAAGCCAAAAAATCGTCTAGATGTGAAAATTTTCAACATTTAATCACAATATCTATGAATGGAAAAGTATTATATGTATTTTTTTGAAACAGATAATACCATTATTCAAATTGTGTGAAGAGTCCGTCGAATGGGCGTCAGTCATAAATCTGCCTGCGCGTGTAAGTAAATACTATATAAATCGTACATTTATATTGGCGCGTAAATTTCAGTCGTTCGGTGAAATATTGAAAACGGCGATTAATTAAAAGGTACACTCGTTAAACGGGATTACACGTGAGATTGATATTTTTGCCGGACGGGTTTCCGTAATCGCGTTAACGTAGCCGCCGAATTCAATTTGCTTCTCGCTTCGGCCTCGCGGCGTCAATGCAAATCTCCGACAACCACAGTCTACAAAAATTATCAATTGGTGATTTTTTAAATGCGTCGAATTTCGAATAGCAGAGCTGCGAAAGGTTTAATCTGAGTTAAATCTAACATTTCCTGATAGATTTCACTGATTTAGAAGCTAAACGCATTTTAAGTAGATACATCCCGCTACAGTCAGACGTAATTAAAGAAAGCTTTTGGCACCTACAAAAAATTTCTTTCAGTAGCAGTTTTATCACTCATCATCAATAATAAATTATAGTATTCATATTGGATTAGTTTTTATAAAACTTGGGCTCCTGTTACGAGATTTGAGACACGTATGGGCGTATCTAGACGTTTAATGTTGCCGTAGTGAGGCCTCGACGGAGATTATGATAATCTCGGTTTGCGAAGCGTCGCTCCGGCTGGTTAATTTGAGGAGATACGCAACTCTCGTCTCTCCTTTATCCTCTCTCTCTCTATCTCTCCCTGCAGTTCCTCGACTTGCCCTATTCACTCTCTTCCTCCTGATTCCTTAGAATCTCTTCTTCTCTGTTTGCCTCTGAGCCTCTGAGCTGATTCGTAACTCGACCTCCCTTAATCTCTTGTAAACTCACTGCAAAATTTGAAAGTACCAACTACAAGGATCTTACGTTTCAAACTAAACTCCGAAATATATTGTGAATACGAGTCTATTCTTTCCAAAGATATTTTTATTTCAGGAATTACAGCCGGTCCTGTATTTCCTTTATTTTGAAAATGGTTTTCTATTTTCTCTATTTTAGAAAATATTCTTCTATTTCCTCTATTTTTAGTCAAAAACTGAAATTTACTAAATAAAAATTCAATTACACACAAAAACCAAAAATTAAATTAAAAATTAAGCCAAAAATATACTTTCAAAAAAACCTCCACAAAAGTCCTCTATTTTTGAAAAAAGTTCTCTATTCCTCTATTTTAGAAAGAATAGAGACTGCGATCCCTGTCATTATTTTATATCATATAATTAATCTTATGAGGTAACATGTCATAAGGTAAAATTATATTTTATAATACGTGAAATCATTTTGTCCGGTTGGACACATGAAATGGTTTAACGGTTCTCATTCGATCAACTGAGTTAAGCAAATTTTTGCTCGGTTCTACTCGGATGGGTGCCCGCGTACTAGATGGAGTGTTCTTATTTACCAGATTTCACTCTCGAATTAAACTACTTCCAATTAAATGAAATATCAAGTTGCAGTTCAAAAATCAAAAAATTAAATTAAAAATTAAAAATGGTTTTATCAATTGAAAGTTAAACCAAAAATATACTATCCTTCATTTTACAAAAACCTCCTTCAAAAGTCCTCTATTCCTCTATTTTAAAATAATAGACTGTGATCTTTGTTATTCCATAAAGTCTATTTTATTTATTAATTTAATTAATAATCCAAGAATTACAAGCATTTTCCACATTTCTTCATTAACTTTTTTCTCGAATAGTAAAACAACACAAATAACTTATTGCTTGCAAGAAAGCTTGTCCCAAAGTTTATCTGAATGGATTTTCCGATAAATATATCAAGAACAAGAGATATTTAGACAATAGATCAAGACGGAATCCTCAAAGAAAATGTCGTTTAGCAGATTAATTCCCTAATTGAATCAGCGAAGTTTTGAATTGATGACAATTGCGTAAATTAAGTTCTGAGGATTTCAAATTCGTTTATAATTCCAAAGACTGAATTGTTGAAAAAGAGGCTGGCATAAAAGAGGCAGCGAATCGTTTCAATTTTATTTTCTCTTTCCAGTCTTAGACTCTAGGTGAAAGGATAAATAAATGAGTAACTTGTACCCTCTTCCTTTCTAGATAAGTTTTCCTGCCTTCTCGACTTATCGAAGGAGACGAAATTCAGCGATGAAAGGTACAAAGCAAAATTTTAAATAAAAGCAGGCAAGCGTTTTCGTAATTAATTAATTTAAATATAAATCCCTGGAAATGTCTAAGATCTCAAGTAATTTCTTCTTCATTTGGTTCTTCAATTTATTTCTTTAGCTCTGATGCGTAAAATTTCGATATAAAATTCTTGAAAAATCATAGACTTGAAGGATTTGAATTTATGGAAAAAGTCTTCGTACTTTCGTGCACGATGGGAGGTTATCAGGAAAAGTTTTTGAATTTTAAATCGACTAGTGTTACTATATCCCCTTCTATTCATTTTACCTACTTTTCTCTCACTTTTCTCTTACTTTTTACTTCTTTTTCACTTTTCTCTTGGTTTTTACTCCTTTATCCCATTTTTTCTCTTATTCTTTCTCGTTTGGATTCGATTGACACAAGTTTCGTGTTTTTATCTCCAGAGAATTCGGAGAAGACCGGAATTGACGTGGAGCTATATCGTTTCTTTTTGCAGATTTAAAGAGGTGAGGGCGAGTTCAATCAAAAGAAAGGGAAAGGAGAGAAAATATTCTCAGCCGAAGACTTCGGCGGGCATCTTTCGGTCCATTGATCCGACAGAATGATGTAGATTCGTCGCACGCGTCGCGCGACTTAGAGTACCGCGCAGTTCTCAAGCCATTCGTTTTCGAGATGACAGACCGATGATTTGTGGACAGACTCTCGGAGTTTCCTGATTTTTATGTAAGAGGGCCAGAAAAGATGGCGCCCCCAACTCAAGTCCCAGACGATCGTAAATTAAGTGGTATACTAACGTACAGAGCGTATCAAGGCTCTAGATTTTATCGAAAATCTTATTCAAAGATTCTCGAAGATTACTGTCACAAAACTTCGGTCATAATTTCAAATTGTCCACAATTTAAAGTTGTTAAAAAAAAGTACTACGGGAACAAAAGTACCAGAAAATCCAATTTTATTGCAGTGTCGGTCTTTTGGGGGGGGGACATTTTTTAAACATTCCCAATGTTGTAACTTGTCTTAAATTCCTTAAAATCTTCTAAAAACTTTAACATTTGTCCAAATTCCTTGAAATCTTCCGAAATCGCTTAAATTCACTTTGTTTTCACTGAAAATCTTAAAAATCTAAACAATATTGACACTTTTTATTTATGTCATAACAAGAATTAAATTTTACAGTTTTCTGACAAAAGTTAGGAAATAAAATGAAAGACGGATAAATATTAGGATAGACTTTATAACGCATCCAACTTTCTTATTTAAAACTATTGCGTCTTTTATACATTTTATTTGTCATGCTTTATTATTAAATGACATAAATATAGTTTATATCAGTGCTGCTGTGGAAAGGTCGTCCTTCGTCCATACAGTATGCCGGATGGAGGAAGTTAAAGTCAAGTTTAAGCTGCCGTCGCAAGACGCAAGTGAGAAAAGTTCCACGACGTGAGAGATGATATGTGTCAGGTCCATAATACGCGAGTACGACCCGCCTAAGTAAATGTTATTTCCGCAGTTGCATAATTGTGATTCTGTGAGAAACGTTCTGACATTAACGTTAGGTACTCTACATTCTACGTTCAACGATACCTTTGAAATAAAAGGTCGTTAAACTCCTCCACAAAAACAATAAATGAGAGGGAAAATCGTGCCGCATTATTTCATCTCATAAAACAAAATCCATAAATAAATTTCTCTACACGAGAATAATCTTCATTGACAAAACATGTTCAGTGAACAAGGGAACTTTTTTGATTTCAGAAGGTCGCGATCTCACAACCTGGGGCTCTTTGTTCATTTTCATTCCGGAACAAAGACTCAAAGAGGCTTCAAGCCGTCAATAACTGTAGAAGGCTGATGCCTGGAAATCTGAATCTCGAAAAGTTGCGCTGGGGTCACAGGAAGGACTGATATAATTAATTATAACAAAGCGAAATGCGTTTGATGTCGGAGAAACGATAGAAGCTCGATTGATCGGTTAATTTAAAGGGCCGGGGGGAGGAAAATGCCGACATTTGCCTGTTGGTCTTGAAGGGTGGGTGAAGGGTGAACCAAGGGCCGGGGGGCTGGGGTTTTGGGGTTGGGGGAGTTATGTGCCGAAGCAAAGCAGAGATTGGCTCTGTTCGCGGTTCTGTTGTGCTGCCTTTCGTTCGTGTCGACACTCCGACAGGCTCTTTGATTACGGACTTCCCGCCACTGCTGCCCCATCCACTCTACTGCTTTTCGCCTCTAAACAGGCAGGAAAAATCACCTGAAAATTACTCACTAGATGGAAAATAATTAATGCATTCATCAGAATCTTCTTCTACTGATTCCAGATTTTCATTCTTCAATTATCTCACTTTCTTTGGAGGATTAATTCTCTCCGCTGAAGTAACTCTGCCGAAAAACAGAAATGTACAAGAAGAAATGTACAAGAAGAAATGTACAATGAAAGTCTTAAGTTTAGAAATACGAGAATGAACACAAAATGGACCTGAAGATTTGTAGATATGAATGCTTTAACTGACCAAAGTCGTGAACGAGATTCTAATTATTCAGGAACAGTTGGCTTTCAGAGAAAGCTGCACAAGGTACCTACCTAGTACCTGCTAATAATGGACGTCCTGGTTGCGGTTGCTGTATCTAGTGGCGCAGCCAAGAGACTCAAGTAATCCCTCTGTGAAGCTCAACCTTACACGAAGGCGAAGTCGAGGATGACAGCTAGGATACTCCACAGTGGTAACTCTCACCGCACTTCAAACGGAATCATCAAAGCTTCATCGAGTAATAGAAACAGTATAATCCCTCTGCTACCTTCTCAAGCACTACCTATATATATATATACATACATACATATACATATGCATTTATCTTCATACCTAAGGTATTACCTTACAATTTCATAGTTTACCAGACTCGACAGCACATTTTAAGCGAGAGATAACTTTGATATCCTATGGAAAAATTAAATAGCAATTTTGCAGTACTTTTGTTCCAACTGAAAAGGAAATGGAAGCTTGATAATATTGTCTCAACATAAAATGAAATTGGACTTTTCATCCGATTAATTGATTAAATCGAATCGAGAATTTCAGAATCATAAATGGGACTTTTTTAACTCATACACTGTCTCTCAATAATTAATCAGTTTTTTTTTCAAAGCATAAGCTTATCTTTTCAAAATAAGTTATAATCATTTGGAGGATAACACTGTAAAATTGGCTTTCTTATGCAAGATCCAATAAAACGAAGGGAGACACGACTTCGATATCTTCACTCTCGCCAAATGGTACGTGTGGATTCGTACATATATATTTTCCCTATACATGCTTATTATTTAATAAAAATGTTATTGTGGTAAAGCGGCGAGGCACGACTGGTGTAATAACAGAAGACGAAAGTATAAGAAAGGGGGGAAAAAGAGAAGGGAGGGGGGTGGACAAACATAGGAGCAGATATTGGGTCCATCTGAACACTTCCACTGTTTTTCCTTGCCATCCTTTCATCCATAGTCTGCCTTCTTGTTCAGGGTGCTTTCGACCGTGGACGTTTCTATGTCTGAGTTTCTCTCTGGCCGCAGATGGCAGCAGCTTCTCCTGCTGGAAAAGCTGGTAGGTAAGTGCGAACACGTACGAGCTTCTTCGCGTGTATAGATGTGATTGTGTGGGAAATGGTAGAAGCCAAACGACATGATATCGAGGCAGAAAGAAGGGTGTAGATGGGGTTATTGGCGGACGAGTGTGTCAAGCACACACCAACTTCCAACGATAACCAGTGGGACCATATTTTATTTTAATGTTTTAATATCGTGTTCCAGTGGTCGTTCGGACAAGGTGGTGTCCACGAGGATGTTCTTCCGACATCTCCAATCTTATGCCGTCTGTTAATGCGACAAACATCGTCATTTCAGAGCTTTATGGTAGATTTTTTCTCTAATTTATTTCTTATACTTTATTTTCTATACTTTATTTCTTCAATAATCACTCTTAATCTTGAATTACTTTTATTTACAGTGCTAATGTAATAAAAGAAAATAAAAATCTAATAAAAAAGATTTTAGGTAAGGAAAGAAAGAATAAAGTGGTGCACAAGGTCATTCAGAATCCACAAACACTGCCACGAAAGGTATTCAAACAATACGACCAGCATCCTCTCTAGTTACTCTCTCAAGAGCCCATCTTCCTCTTTCCTATTCTCTTCTCCACTCATTTCGCAGGCAGCATTAAGTGCGACGTGCACACCACATATACCACGCGTGCAGACTATCCCTGAGTATAAGTCTCTCTCGGGGTGGCTATTCTCGTGTTGAACCTCGAGGATGCTGTCCCAGCAATCCTGTCTCGCGGAGACCACTCCCATCTACGAGGCGAAAACAACGAGGAACACATATGCACCCAGGGCTCACCAACACCCTCAAACCCAACGATACACAGCTTTCGCTGCTCCTGGACTCGCCTCGGCCTCTCGACTACCCCCAACGCGTTTTACCCCCTTCTCTCTCTCTCCTACTTTTGCCCCTTATCCTCTCATGTACTCTTGTCCCTCGTCCTCTCTCTACCTCGAGGCATGTTATAGCGACAATATATTTAGGAAGCATGTAGGTTAGCTACCCGGTCCGAAGCCATCGTTGTGTAGTAACGAACCCTCCGTCTCTTCGAGTGAACCTCACCCCTTCCTGGTCCAGCTTCCTCCCTTCAAGCGACCCTCCCGACCACCCTCTTACCCACACCTGACCAGGGGGCTGCCGATACTTGCTCGTTGCAGATTAATGCAACATCGTAACACGATAGTGTCCGCTTTCCGAGCCGCAGCCAGGGTGAGAAGGTAGGTTGGGAGTGGCGTATACCTACCCCTCTTCCTGGAAGAGAGAAAAGGGGGAGGGCTTTTCCGTTCTCCTCTTCCAGTGCCAAAGCCCTCTTCCGTTCAGCTTCAGTTCCCCCACCCTTTTGCTCGTCCACACGAAACCCGCCATCCTGGCAAGTTTGTAACTTATAATTATTGCCCGGCTGTACCAACTGCACACGTGTCGAGCCATGTAGGTGCGATATGCACCGCTCGCGATGTCACTCCGCTAACCACGTGCGAGATACACGACCTCAACTCTTCGGGTAATGGGATTCGGTTCGAAATATTTAAAGAATTGTTCCCGGCTGGACTATTAAAATGGCTGTTGGTCTAGAAAAAGTTGGAGTAGTTTATATCTAGAGTTGCGAAGGGGAAATTACCTTGAGAACGGTAATGAGAACGAGAATATAACTGAGTATATTATACACCTTGGTGACCGAATTAATGTTACCACTTTGTGGTAACATTCCATCATTTTATAATGATGCAATAATGTAAAAGATGCAAGTATAATCAAGAATTCATACGATGTCTGACCATATCATTACCTATACTACTTTCTTCACTGTGATTTTCATTCTCATATTGTTCCTATATCTGCTAAGATTATAAAATGATGTAGTAATGTAAAAGATGCAAGTATAATGAAGAATTCATACGATGTCTGACCATATCATTACCCTTACT
>CAJFCP010000114.1:548328-570408 GCA_904066005.1 Synergus itoensis | reverse complement strand
AGATTTTTCATATATTTCATTGAAGTTTTTTAAAACCTTATGTACTTCTTGAAAACTGTTTCAGAATTCTTTTCTGAAAAGTATTGCAGATTTTAAAAAACATTAATGACACATTTTGAAAACTTTGTCCTATCCAAAAGTTGATTACAGTCAAGGAAGATTATATAATAATGAATTAATGTAAAAGATGCAAAAATAATGAAGAATTCATATGATGTCTGACCATATCATTACCCATACTACTTCCTACACTGTTAAAAAAATTTCCCACCGCAGATTGACCTTCGCAGGTTATATTTATCAAACGATTTTGGTCCATAAAAGCCGATAAAAAGGCTTTCCTTTTTAATAAAGTTCATTAAATTTCCAAGAAATCTTTTGACGCCAATTAAAAAAATCGCTTTATTATTTAATTAAAAATAGCAAAGATTGTATACAGAAAAAAAATTATTTATCGAAAGTTTACTTGACTGAAACGCGGAATCCAATGAGCGCCTGAATATATGGCCCGACTTGACAGCCAGATCTGGCCCCGGTTAGAACCCCTTTATTTCTCTATTCCGGGTAGAAATTTTGCTGTGGCCCCTGTCGGGCCCAGATCGGATGATTCAGACCGGTGATGGAACGCGGAACCCGACCGGGTCAGGTCTGGGCCAGGTTTGGGAATTTCTACCCGGGAATGTTACCACTTTGTTTTGAATTTGTAAATTCTGAAGAAAATGTACGGATAATAAGTAATACATTCGACAATGAATTTAAAATAGTTTTAATAATTATTATACCGTTTCTAGAAGGTTTATTCTATCAATAGAGTTGTAACTATGATTTATCGGTTTTATGTTATTACTATGCTTATTAATTAATTTGATCTTATTTAAATGCTTACAACTGTTATAAGAAATGAAAACGAAAATATTACAACTCAGAATAAATCGGATTCAATCGAATAGAACTCTTTGCCTGACTTCGGGATAAGTCAAATGAAATCCGATAAAAAACTTGATTTGACCTTGAATTAGGTCGGATTCAGACGTACTGGCATCCTTGTTTCGACATCGGATTGAATCAAATTCATTCAGATAGGAATCTCTAGTCCGTCTTCAGATTAGATCATAATGAAACTGATTACAAATTCCAAAATGAGATGGATTCAAAAGAATACATTTATTCCTACCCGAAACTTTCACCTGAGTTATATGCAAGAAGGGGAAAGATTCATGGATTGCAAAAAGTGAGCAGTGCAAATTTTAAAACATTTTATTTCCTGATCCTCTAGAATTGGTTAATATTAATGTCGCTATAGTTGTGAAGCAGAATAAGAAAAAAATTGATTTTCGATAAACTGGAATGCTTGTTGGAGGAGCAAATCCCTTTACGAGGGCTGAGAAATGTGGATTAGTGTGAACAATAATAACGGAAAATCGTGGACTCGAGTCGAGTGGAGTCGATGTGCCTATTCTGGATTTTTCCTGGTAAAGGGATCTCGTTTGTCGGTTCGTAACGTAAATATTGGGGGTAGGTCGTCGGTATGGCATCGCGACGATGGAGATAGGAAACATGGGGAACATAGGGAACATGGGGACGTAGGGAACATGGGGAACGTCCAGGAAGTAGGTATCTATCGACAAGGGCGTAATTTCCTATTAGTGTGCACTTCATACGGACGGGATTCTGGTCTCGTGGACGATATCGTATAAATGTATCGTTAATTACTTACCTCGCGGTCGCGACACTACCTCTCTACTCTCTATCGTTTTCCACCCTCTTTCCTGGCCCTCTTCCCCTTTTCTACCACCACTGTAAGCTAAGTTCCCCTACTGGGATCGAACCCCTTTCCCTCGACCTCGTCCAACGTCATCTCCGACTGCAGCTACCACCATCGTCACCACCACCATTGCCATCGCCATCGCTATCGCCACCAATACCTACCTGCACCTTCTCCACCTCCACGTTATGGCACCGCGTGTTAAGGAAACTAATGTTTATTTGAAAAACTAATTGAACGGGACTCTCTCGCGTCTACAGCCAGCAATTAAACGAGATTACTGCCGCAGTAGCGAGTGCGAGTGCCCGCGAGAGCTCCCGTGGGGGGATTAGATAGCACAGTAAGATACGATGGTACGCGTAATGTTTAACTACGGCACAGAGGCGGTGGACCTCTGAAGCGCCGCTAATAATTAATTGTTAACTCGATACATGTACGTGGAACACGTGCATTTTCTATGTTCTCTTGTAATATACACCCACAGTAAGGTAGGTAGGAAAACGTATTCGCCGTTTGGCGGGTCATATCGGAAAGGGAAAAAGAAGATAATGGAGATAGTCTTTTAGAGGCTTGGGAAACTGCTTTTATGTAGAGTGTGAAATTGTGTGTTATTTCTGCATTTAGGGGTGATTCGGAGATTCAGATCGAGATTTTATATTTTATCTAATGACAGTTATGATTCACAAAATACCTGAATCCTGAGGAGAACTGTACGGTACTTAACAAAAAATATTTTTTTGTATTCTTTTAAATTATATGGAGTTGTTTTTAAGTATATTTAATTGCCTATTTTCAATTCTATTGAATTCTGATGGATTCTTTTGAATTGATCTTAAATTTGTCATTTAGGTGAAGTTTCAGACGTCTAGTCTGATGAAAATTTTTCATTTTTTTGTTTTTTACATTTATTGGATTCGGAGTATCAAAAAAAGTTTCTAAAATCATTTTGTTTTTATTTTTTTACTAGCAGAAATTTACCCGGCGTTGCCCTGAGAGATTAAATGATTTTAAGAAATTTCAGTTGATTTTAAAGGATTTCAAGGAATTTTAAAGTATTTTAAGAGATTTTAAAGAACTTTAAAGGAATTTAAAAAACGTTCAAAATAGTTTAAGCATTTTCAAGAGTTTTCAGAAGATTTCAAATGATTTTTAAAAGAGTTTGAAAGAGTTATCAAAAGGATGTTGCAGAGATTTCTATAGATTTCACAAGATTCACAGCTTACAGGATTTCATCAGATTTTAAGTGACTTTATGGAAGTGACTTTATTGTGGAGGAAATCAAATGAAAGTAAATGAAGAAAATCAAATCAAAATCCCTCAAAATTAATTGAAATTCTTTAAAATCTTCTATAAAAATCATTAAAAATATTTCAAAATCCCTTGGATTTCTTTATAATCTCTTGAACTATTTTGAAATCTCTTCAAATTCGTTAAAATTACTTAAAATGTCTTGAAATCTTGTGAAATTTCTGAAAAAAATCTTTTTAAAACTCAAAATTTCAAAACTATGATATCCAAAAGTAGATTCTTAAAGGTTTCGGTTCGGATGGTCAATAATTTTAAAAAGTTCAGGTGCGGATCTCTTAAGAATTTTAAAGGTTCGAGAAAAGATTGAAAAAGGGTGTAGAAAGGATTGAAAAAGGATGTTGGAAAAGTGAATAAAAACGTCTATTTGAAAAGAACCTCTTCTTGTACCAATCTTGAATCCAACTTCTAGAATAAGCTCACCTTTTAGTCCATCGAACAACAGGATAGATGAACTTTGTTCAGCGTGAAGGACGCGATTGCTGAAGTAGATCGTCGAGAATAAAGTGCTGGTATTTTTTCTTCGAGGGAGACATTGCGCGATTGAATTGGCCGTCGTGGCTGAGCATCGAAAAGGTGGTGACATCGAGGTCGAAGTCGTACATCACCTGGGATTTCCGCCTCCAGATAGTGGCGCCGCCATGCTGGCCAGACGTTGCGATCTAGCTTCGTTCAAACTACACGAGGGGAAATTGCTTCTGGGCAATCGAGTTTGTCATTCGACGATAAACGTTCCCGACGTAAAACTGACGAGAGATTATTGGGGACGTCTTCGATTGCGATTTCTGGACGCCTCATTGTACATCACTTTTAGTACTCCTCTTCTAACATCACTTTTACTGCCTATTTATCTTCTATATTATTGCTGACCAAAAGCATAATAGCGACTTTTTTACGGTGATTCCTTTAAATTCCCTAAAGGGACTCATAAAAAAGGAGCAATGGAGAGGAACCCAGCAAAACATGCGATAAAAAATAAAGAGAGTCCTTTTATTTCCTCGGAATCGATCCCAGACAAGAAACATTTCTTTCAGTTCATTTTGTACTTATTTTATATTTATTAATTGTGAGCTGTTGACTTAAGCGCAGGGAAATGTAGCGAAATACAATGATATAATTATACAAAACATGTATATTGCTCAATTACATTTGCCGTTCTCGTATAACTTGAACTAACAAAGGACAATCCCGGAGTTTAGTCCCTGCAGGAGACGCTCGACCTAGTATTCCGGGGACAAATGGCGCAGCGGATATTTTACGACCTCAAAGTATATGCGAACAAGCTTCTAGTCAGAATTACAAAACGGGACAAAACGCAGCAAGATGCAGCGGTATTAGCAGGGAATAATAAATTAAGGATGGTCCTCTACATTCGTTCGATCGACGATAGGTACTTGCTGGCAGTGCTATTCGCATCAACGTAATTGCTCGGCGTATTATAATTTATATCGTAGTCTGAATGAGGACTATTTGGAAGTGAACAATCGGCCTACCGACAATGCAGGACCTTAAATCATAATTTGGTTAATGTGGAATGTAATGTCGATGCTGCCGCGAGCATGTATCTTCACCTGTGGACAGAAACCTACTCTTCTCTCTCCCTCTTCGATAATAAGCACCTCTATCTATCTGCCAAACTTTCCCCCTCCCTCTTTATCTTCTCGCACTGCGATTTATCTCTCTTTCTCATTTTCTCTTTCTCATTTTCCCTTTCTCATTTTCTCTTTTTCATTTTCTCTTTCTCCATGTCAGCAATACAATTGTTCATTCTGAACTAACGACCTCACCCTGTCACTTTTTTCCCCGACATTTATTGTTTATAATAATGGAATTTATTGCACGTAATACAAAGTTGCACAACTTAGGATTATTGGAATTATTAGACAATTGAATTACTTACAGGGTATCTATTACTAAATTGACGTAGTTTGTGTATTAAATTATAACTGATTGCACACTCAGAATAATTCGACTCTAAAGGCAATTTGGAGAGTAAAATTCATCGGTAATGTTCATTCAATAGATCAGCAAGTGAGTGCGGGTGGGGGGGGGGAATAATTCTACTTTTGCCAGGGACAAAACGCACATCGTCCAACTGGGTGTTATAGTGATGTGGATTATTCACTAATATGATTTACGACGTATTACAACCATGCAGAGGCAACTCACAATGCGCACATAATGTGAAGCATAATTTATTAATTTTACTAATGGCTCGTGCCCATTATTATTGATTTCAGGCCGCACCTCGTTCGGACGTTCGCTGATTTATCATGGTCGTTATCGGCCAGTTCAACGACGACGAAGTACCACTCTGTTTTTCTCAAATTTCACCATTAGTCTCTTCTATTATTCATCTTTTCCTAAATTGAAATTTTCAAATTTACTGACAAAAATTGTAGGTAAAGTATTGAAGATAGTAAAGTATATTGAAGATTTTTTTTTCTTTTGCGCCAACTTCTTCTACTTATCTCTCATCTCTTTCCCACGATCTGAGGGGAGAGGAAACCATTATCGCGCGAACCCCAACAAATTCTCTAGAAGTAAAAGGGAGTTCATTGCATATGTGCGACTAGGGCGAAAGGTCCATCGAAGAGATGGGTTGCTACGATAAAATGGTCGCAAACGAGACTTAAAGACGCCAGCCTATCAAACCGATAGGGGGCTTGAAACCGTTACGATGATTGCAAAGGAGGATTTGTCCACCGATTCTTTATTTGAACATCGATTTCTTTCTCCAAACTCCATCCAAAGACGGAAACTCCTCATTGTTTATCGCTCTTTTATCGATCCCTCACACTTTATTCCGACAATCTTATCCTCTCACAATTCTAGACTAAATTCTCGATAGAAATTAACGACCTTATTCAAATATATTTGACTGATGTGAAATAAAGTTATACCAGTCAAAAATTCTCTCAATGTCTGACCATATCATTACCTATACTACTTTATTCACTGTGATTTTCATTTTCATATTCTATCTGCGAAAATTATATAATGATGTAATAATGTAAAAGGTGCAAGTATAAGCAAGAATTCATACGATGTCTGACTATATCATTACCTATACTACTTTATTCACTGTAATTTTTATTTTCACATTCTCCTATCTGCGAAAATTATATAATGATGTAATAATGTAAAAGATGCAAGTATAATCAAGAATTCATACGATGTCTGACTATATCATTACCTATACTACTTTATTCACTGTGATTTTCATTTTCACATTCTCCTATCTACGAAAATTATATAATGATGTAATAATGTAAAAGATGCAAATATAATGGAGAATTCACACGATGTCTGACCATATCATTACCCTTACTACTTACTACACTGTTACATGAATTTCCTACCGCGGAGTGATCTTCAGGGGTTGTATTTATTAAACGATTTTAAAGGTTTTCCTCTTTAATAAAGCTTATTAAATTTCCAAGAAATCTGTTGTAGCCAATTTTTAAAAAATCGCTTCATTATTTAATTTAAAATGCCAGCGAGTATTCATGGAAAAAAATTATTTATCGACTGTCATCGTCTTTTGGATAGGATAAGATTTTTCATATATTTCATTGAAGTTTTTTAAAACCTTATGTACTTTTTGAAAACTGTTTCAGAATTCTTTTCTGAAAAGTATTGCAGATTTTAAAAAACATTAATGACACATTTTGAAAACTTTGCCCTATCCAAAAGTCGATTACAGTCAAGGAAGATTATATAATAATGAATTAATGTAAAAGATGCAACAATAATGAAGAATTCATATGATGTCTGACCATATCATTACCCATACTACTTAAAAAATCGCTTTATTATTTAATTAAAAATGGCAAAGATTGTACACAGAAAAAAAATTATTTATCGAAAGTTTCCTTGACTGAAACGCGGAATCCGATGAGCGCCTGAATAGGTGGCCCGACTTGACAGCCACATCTGGCCCCGGTTAGAACCCCATCATTTCTCTATTCCTAGCTGTATTATAATTGTATTTCAATATATTTTTATTTCTCAGCTCTGTAAATGCTCGAACGGGGTAATAGGGAACAAATGCGTCAATTTCTGCACCGATCTGGACCCGATTGAGACCAGATTCCCCAATCTGGGCCCGATCGGGGTCACAGCAAGCTTTCTACAGGAAAAAAAACAGACTTTGAAAAATTTGCGATCCTCTTCAAGAATTCGGTTGAGTCGAAATCGTCTATTAGATTTCATATGATGATTTTTTCTCGCTGAAAGAAGGGTACCCATTCTTGGCACCGTCGACGTCGTTTTGCGCAGCGTCGTTTCGTAATTAGCGAAAGTAGAGGGAAAAAAACGGACGAAGGGGGTGGGGCAAGGGATAACCGGGTAGAAGGGTAGTCATAAAAGTTTATGCTCTCCATATGTTGTAATATAGTCGGTAGTAGCGGTAGGGCACCGGGGATCGGTAAAATATGCGGGCAATAAGTATGGATTGTTATTAACACGGGGCGCGCGGTGTCCGCCGCGTTTCTGAATCCATTACCTCGGCATGGCGGCTGAAATACCGGCCGATATATCCGCCCTTGTGTGTACATCGCTCCACCAATGTACCTAGAGAGAGAGAGAGAGAAAGAGAGAGAGAAAGAGAGAGAGTGATGCAGAGAAAGATACACTAGAAGGGGGGGGGGGGGGTAAAGAGCGGTAGAGAGGAGACGAGAGTGTATGAATGGATTAGCAGGTACCGGTGCAGCGACTGAAATTACGATCGGATTTCACACTGTTGGTGTACGTGGTGGCCGGCTTATTCGTTTTTGAGAGGAAATCATAGCGGGGGAAAAAACCTTAAAGTCTTTTTATTTCCGCTCATGAGGCGTCCTCCAAGTTGAGCACTTTTTTGTTAAATTCTGTAAATGAATGTTAAGGGATGATATAAAGACGAGTTTTTTCTACTTTATGAATTCCAGTTCAGAATTTACGAAGTCCAGAAAATTCTGAGCAGCCGTATCGTGAATCTAATGTTGCTTATTTGTTCTCTTGTTTATTTTTCATGTTACTCTGAAGAGAAATAATTGCACTCCCAATCATCACCTTTCTTTTGGCTAGTATCGAGAGTAAGAAATCAGTGTGAAGAAACTGGAGAAGGAAGGGTAATCCCTGGAGAAGAGATTCGGTACGGAAGGTTCAGACTCTTTAAATGGTAAGACAAATAATCGAGGTGGAGCGAGAACGACAGACGACTGATGGGGATGCTGGACACTAACTAGACGTAATCAAGCGAGAAGCCCAGAGTGTTGCGGCCGTTACGAGAGGGAAGAGAGGAATGAAGACTAACAGCACATCGCTACCGAGGCTAACCAGAAGTAATGCCATGGTCGGATCAATCTCCATCGCCCGGATCGGAATCTAAAGCCAGGGATCTTCTAGTCTCCAGAGTGGATACAACTCAGATTATCTTCCTTCTTTTAATTCTTTTCTTTTTCTATCCAATATGAAGGATCGTGAAACACATGAATAATTGAATATAAACAATTTTAATGACTGAAATTTTTTTATATATTCGGATAATAATTGCTTTGCTTTCGCCTTTTTAGACAGTCTTTAAGAAATCTAGTGATATTAAGAATGATGCGAGAAAGATAATAATTTGTAAAATATATTCGCTTAGTGAAAAGGAGGCGTCAGCGAGAAGAGAGTCGGAAATGGTTCTGGAGAAGAACTTAACTCGGGTTGATTTAACTGGTGGTGGCTTGTGCTAAGACACGTAGCGCCAGATTTAGTGAGACGTCCTGACGGTGCGACGGATACATAGATATCTTTCGGGACGCAACCCTTCACCCAAGTCCAGACGCGGCTGTCGCGACGTGGGCGCTTCTCGCTGCAGCGGAAATAGCCGCGGCACATAAATTAGACACGTGCCAGGACATCTCGAGGAATCAGGATTCCGACTTGAGAGTAAGATAGACCGGCATTTTGAGAAGAAGAGGTCCTTTAACTACCAAGATATATTATACCTCTCTTCCTTTCTTTTATCTTACTATTATATTTTCTTTTATTTCTATAACTTCTTAACAACAGATTATTTTCAATGATTGCTTATTAAATAACTTATTATTACACTAGCTTACTGGGTTGAAGTTTTAGACGTCCTAATTGACGACTTTTTTTAGATTTCTTTTTTAGTAAGGACATTTTTGAGGACTTTTTTTAACTTTTTTGGTATTTAAGTTGTTTTGGGACTCTTTTTTTAGCATATAATATACGAATTTTCTAAAGTTAAGATCAAAGCTTTTAGGTTTAAATATATTCGTCAATGTGTCCACTTGGATGCATGGAAGTGTTTAAGGCTTCTCGTCCGATCACCGAAGTTAAGCAATGCTTCTCGGTGTTATTACTCGGATGGGGACCGTCGTACTATGAAGAATCAAATTATCTACAAATTTTGCAAAGGGTCAAGTATAGTTGTGCTCTTCTGAAATTTATGGAAAATTCCTATGTTTGTTTGTATTCTCTTCAAACTCTTTGAAGTTTTTTAAGATCATTAAAAATCCCTTACAATATTTACAAATATTTTTAAACAATTTAAAAACTCTTAAACTATTTTGAATTTTTTTTAATTCCTTAAGAACTTATTAAAATCACTTGAAATCTCTTGAAATCGTTTTAAAAGATTTCAAAATCCCTTGGAATTCATTAAAATTACTTGAAAGATCTTGAAATCTCATCAAATTTCTTGAACTTCCTTAAAATATCTTTTGAATTCTTTTGAAATCCAGTAAAATTCCTTATAAACATTTAGAATATCTTGAAATCCCTTAAAATCACTTAAAATCTTATGAAATTCTTGAAATTTTTTTGAAATCTATAGTGAAATTGATAAAAATTTATAAAATATCCTTTTGATAACTCTTTCAAAATCTATAAAATTCCTTAAAATTCTTTAAAGTCTCTTGAAATCTTTTAAAATCCCAGGCAACTCCGCGGATAGATTCTTGCTATCAAATTAATAAAAGTAACATATTTTTGGAAACTTTTTTTGTTCTCGTTATAACGGAATAAAAATTCACTCTACAAGATTTGAAACCGCGACTCGAATCTGATGAGGACGAGCATTCGCGGTTGTGTAAATGTACATAGGCATAATAATAAAGGTCTGCGATGGTCCCATTACGATCACCTGTTCATTTTCGGGCGAAGCACACGGATCGGTAGGTATTTATCGCTATCCGAAATACATTCATTTTCATTTCGAACATTACGCGCAGAGGAGAGGAACGGTGTGGAGGGAGAGTGGTCAGGGTATTACCAAGAGCCAATGATATAGTGACTATTACCGTCACTACATACAGGCACGGAGTGATGGCGGGTGACTGCATGCCACGATAGCGCTAAGCCTCGAGGCAGTAAAATACATTGGTCCGGTGGCTGTGATCCGGCCGTATCAATGTTGCTCGCCGGCTAGCCATCACATGAGTACAGTTCACCAAATTCAAGAACATATTTCCACATTTTTCATTTTGACGAATTCTTACCTTAAAAAATGTCAAATACTTTCTTATCAATTGATATTTTAATAGCATTACAGAAATAATTTAGAAAATTCTAGATTTAACCATTAGTGAAACTTTTGATATACTTTTAATACTTTTTATTTGATAGAAAATTAATTCAATTAATTTTTTTATTGAATACATTGGATTCGTAATTGATTTGAATTAGAGCGAATGACTATTAAAAGTGGATAATGTTTTCAATGAGAATTATGGATGAATTGTGGATGCTGCGCCCTGTACTTGGATACAAATATACATAGGAGAACTTAGAGCCCTACGCTCAGCTTCACTACAATCCTGTTATATGGCTTGTCACTCTGTGATGTATCGATATTAGAATCGATTGAGTGAGAAGTGGATGAGAAGAGATATAACTGCAGAGTTATAGTGACTTTATTAAGTCTTATATAACATTCTTGTGCAGAAATTGCCCCATTTAGCACTGTTTAAAATTGGGTTCTGATGAGGCCCTGGTCGGGATTTCTATTTTCAATAAAAATATTTTAATATAATTAGGCATTTACGGGGCAACGATATAGTAGTAATATCGCAATAATACCAATCTTACATTGGTATTTTGGTATTTAAGTTGTCTTTTGGGACTTTTGCTTTAGAATATACACATATTTTCTAAAGCCAAGTTCAAAGATTTTAGGTTTAAATATTCGTCAATGTGTCTACTTAGACGCATGGAAGTGTTTAAAGCTTCTCGTCCGATCACTGATGTTAAGCAGCGCTTCTCGGTTATTACATCTTAAAATTTTTTAAGATGTCTTGAAAATTAAAAAGCCTTGTGAAAATTCTTAAAAACCCTTAAATTTTTTGGAATTCTTTTAAGTCCTTTAAAATTTTTAAATATCATTTAAAATCCCTTGAAGCACTTAAAAAATTTCTTAAAAATGATGAAACTCGTTTGAATTTTTCTGAAATTCTTTAAAAATTCTTTAACATCACTTAAAGTCTATTCAATACTTTAAATACTTGAATTCAAATAGTTAATAAAATTATGAAATTACTTTAAAATCTTGAAATTCACCTAAATTCTTTTGAAATTCCTTTTACAATTATTTATAATCACTTTAAATTTATTTAAATCGCTTTAAATTCTCTTGAAGTCCTTTAGGAAATCTTGACATCTTTGAAATCTTTTAAAATTTCTTAAAATCCTTTTAAATTTCCTAAAACCCTTGAAATTACTTGAAATCCCTTTAAGGGGGTATTCTGGTCTAGAAAGCAGATTTTCGGCCGTTTTTTGAAATTTAATTTAAAAAAAACAAAAAATATTTTTAATATCCATTTTTTTACCATGTCTTTATTGATATTTTGACAATACAGAAAAAAAGTTTCACACAAAAAAATTAAAAATTAAAAAAGTTAGAGGGGGGGAAAGAGACAGGTGTTAAAAAAACGGTGCATCCTGGCAACCATGATTCCAACTCTCCTGGTGATCTGAAAAAAAAAACCAAAATAAATTCTCAATCAGTAAGGATGCTGTTATAGCCCCTACCTCGGGGAACATGAAAAAAAATTTTTTTACAAAATGGCGACTGTCTGAAATCAAAAATCAATTTTTTACCCCTTTTTTTGATGTTCCTGAATTTTTTAAAAATAGTAAAAACCGAAATTTTTACACGAATCTGGTAGGGGCTATAAAGGATTATATAAAGAAGGTTCACACAAAATTTCAAGTAAATCGGTTGGCTAGAACTTGAGATATCGTGGTGGCCATGTCGAAAAAAGTAGTTTCGAGAAAAACGCGTTTAAAAAAGTGAGTAAAAATTTCAGGCAGTCTGTCATTTAATAGTGCGCTATACTTACATTTTGTCAATCAGCCATTCCTGATTCATACATCGGACCTTCTTCTTCTTCAAAATAACTGTTTTCAGCAGCTCTCTCTGCCAAACGAGCACTTCTACCTTCTTTCGAAGCACTTCTACCTTCCTTCGAAATAATAATCATTACATATGTGCAAAATCTCGATTTTCTCGAAAATTGAGTAAATACTTAATAAATAAACAAATGGAAATTCAAAAATCGACAACCAAGGTCCTCTTTGAAATTTATTGAATTTTAATTTTAAAAAAAGAAATTATAAAACGGAGCAAAATTGAAGGCTCTGAAGACTTTTGAACGGAAATTTTGCGTTTGGTCCCACTGTGGCGGCCGGACCGGTTTAGTTGCCGCGTCACTAAAGTAGGTGTAGCTCTATAAATAATTGAAATTTTTAAAATTCCTTTGGAGGATATGTTCTTAAAGGTCTAAACTTTGAAAATGTGCAAAAAAAAAAAATCGATTTTTTCAAAATTCTAGACCAGAATACCCCCTTAAATTCTTTAAAATCACTTGAAATCTTTCGAAAATCCTTAAAATTCTCTAATATTCTAAATTCTTAAATAACCTTGAAGCTCCCGTGAATTATTTAGCTAGTTAAGTAATTAAACATTGCAAATAATGAATCCAGAATAATTTTATAATCTTGATGGGGTATTGACCAGTTTTCCCTATATGGGTATTTACTAGTGAAAGCAAAATGTCCCCATCAAAATTTCTGCTCGATTTCTGATCTTAATCCCTAGTAATCAACATGAAAAAGGTAAATGATGTAGTTGCTGTAAAAATGTTTCTGTTAATTTTTTTACGCAAGCTTTATAAATATTTCTTGTTAAAATAAAAATTTGACTGCAGTAATTCTCCAGTAGCTTGTTAGCATTCAATTCTTCCGAGTTTGGCAAGATGAGCAGCGACATGAAATAAAAGGCTGAAATGAAGAATACTCGATTGTATGCATGATGGGTGGGGAATGAGCTTTTCTCGGTGAGAGATCTGTCCAAACCATGTTAATGATTGCATTAAAGTAAACGAGCAAACGGCGATGGTAGAGAAGGGTGTGAGAGCGACGAAGGGTGGGACTCGTTCGACCTGAGCCGAGCAGCAATCATCATTAATTCACTATTCCTGACAAACGACAGGGTATTCTCGCTGCTGTGGATAAAGGGGCTTGGATTTGCTCCCAGAAGAATGCGATTAATTTTTCTTTACCATCCAGGCGTGCGCCCTTGGTCAACCACTCTTCACTACTCTTTTTCAACTAATACCTCTCTTCAGATTGATCGCATCATTTTTTTCATACAGTCCTAAACATACGTCTTTAGATTACGATCTTCCACCCAAGTGTAGTCTAATAGCCAATTTTGGAACTGGACTACACTTCAGGTAGAAAAACATTTTTCCAAGCACAATAATGAATACTTATTAATTGAACTTGATGAATTCAAGTGTAACGGTACGCAGGAATAAGGGCAGAAAGGTGGACGAGCCTAGGATAAGAAAAAGACTCTTAAGACCCTTCTTCCTAGACCCTGAAAGGACCCTTCTTCGGTGGCTCTCATTTCACAGAAACTTGAGCAATTTCCGGATAAAACGACGGTCGAAATACAAGAGTTTTGCGCCCTTTATGCCCGCGGCCTTGCCAACTCGTTAAATATGCGTGTCGCTCGAGAGAAGTGTAAAGTTTGGGTTTGGACAAAAACCGAAGGGAAGCAGACGGAGGATCTAAACCCGCACGTCTTTTCTAATTATCTTAGAGCTTTCTAATTCTAGATGTACAATATTCGTACGTTAAATGCCTTTGAAGCACTCTCGCGAAATCCACCTTAACCCTGGAAGCTCGTAATACCTCGAACTACACTCACGAGGATACGAGGGTCCGCGAAATTATGCTTGTCAGCTCCATTATCCGCGGGCAACTGGCACGCAAGCAGCTCTCGAGTACTGTCTGTCTCGATCCTAGGATACGATGTGTAATGCATTACCCACATAAATTTTCCCGAACGTGTGGACCACGTCCATTGAATATGTACTCTCACGTCTTAGGGAAACCCATCTGTCTCTCTGATAAGGTCTGAATGCAAGGACTCTGATTAAATTAGATAAGGAAATCTAGAACCTTCACCGTATCATTTCGCATTTTAATTCTTTTCTGTTAGTACTACTTTTCTATATTTTCTCTTCTGCTCTTTCAATATAAGATACAAATTTATGCAAACATTAAAAATTAACTTAAATACAGTGTATATTTTTATTTAATGGAAATAGTATACAAGCAAACCTCAATTAGTGGAAATCACCGAATCTTGTGAAATCGTACTTCATTAAATAAAACATGTTAATTTGAAGGGTGTAATATTATTAATTGTAGTATAATAAAGCGGCTCGTGAAATTCATTTATAATCGAACATGAGTGTTTTCCAAGGCGATTCGTCTTCACATTGAATAATTTTTTCCTCCTTTGTTATTCGCGAAAAAATTTGTCGTTTCAGTGGATGTTGGCTTTATCGCGGAAGTATGACGCCGATTAGCCGGGTGGTCGTTCGATAAAATAATTTATCGAATATATTTCAATTTCACTCGCGTATTATGTTCAGCCCGAAAGAGTAATTCAATGGAAAATATAAATATTCATTTGCGGGGATTTAAAGCGAGAGAGTGTCGTCGCGCAGGCGTGCGTACCTCTTTTGCGTGAGTACACAAACGCGTAACCACCTCAGTATATACCACGTTGATTTATACGTGGAAAATAATAATTTAATTTCACCGCAGTTGGGCACGATACAAAATTTCGCGACAAAAATAATAAATAAATTACAGGTCGACCGCTGATGTCAATTTCGCCCGCAACCACTGACCCCCCACTTTTTTTCATAATTCTCTGTCCCTGCGCGATCGTTTTATACACGAATCGGTCTAACTCTGTACACCTATCGCTTGCTGAACATTTTTCCGCGTTATTTATCACCAAAAACAACCTCGAGGTGCAACTTGGTTATTTTGATATTTTGATTCGATATCATGCGAAAAGCACATAACTTCCATGTCGTTTTACGACCACAGAAAAAGTATTTAAATAATACAAAACAATCGAAGGTATTTATGATGCATTTTTATTATTATTAAGGGAGAAAACCACATTAGGAGGTCAAATATTTAGTGTTTTTCGGATTTTTTTTGCGGGGATTTATGCAATTAAAAAATTGATTTTCTGAATCGGCTAATGTGGTTTCCCCCCTTAACAGAAGAAATAAACAATCTTGTTTCGAAAAATATATTTCATCAGTCTAAAATTGGACTTTGCTTAAGTAGAGCAGGAAGTTCAGGGTAAGGCAATACATGCGCCAGTAGAAAAAGGAGGGGTATCGCCAGATATGTTATTTCAATTTTCTTTTCTCTTACCACAGAAAAGACGATAATATTTACCCTGTAATGGGGTAAATATTATTTGCAACAAAAATTACACTTTGATGGGTAAATACTACCCTGAAAACAGGGTATGTCAACTTATTACCTCTTTCTGTTTCGATGCGAAAAAATTTAATTTAACCCACTATGAGCAAGTAGAAACATGCCAGCTATAGTCAGACATTGTATTTAAATTATATTTTCTTCAAACAGAAAAATATCTGGTATTTGGTACTTATAGGTTGTCTTACTTATAGGATTTAATTACTTTAAAATCTTGAAACTCGATTCTTTAGAAATTCTTTAATATCATTTGAAGTCTATTGAAATCGGTATAAATTAATTAAAATCCCAAAAAATCAGTTGAAATCTTTGGAAAATCCTTTAAAATTCTGGTTCCTTCCTGATTCATTAGATCCCCTTATCCAGCATTAAAAATTGTCCTCACACAATCATTCCGGCAACAATTCCAAAGTCGTTTCGCTTCCATGTTTGTTGAATAAATCTCCCACTGTGAAAAGACCCCAAGCTAATGAAACGGGATCTAAATAAACAGAAAGTGCACGCAGAGTGCAGATAACTTGCGATCAGGTGTCGACAATTATACCGGACATTTTGAAACGAGCGTTCTCCAGCGGAGGATTTAGTGTGTAACAACCGGTACCAACCAACGACATGGAAAATGGTGACCTCCGCGTAATCCGAAGTATTCCGCCATTCGCCGGCAATAAACAGTTTCCGTTAATAGCGCTGCGTAAAGAGAGAGAGAGAGAAAGAGAGAGAGAAAGCGGTGGGGTGAGAGAGAAAACGTACATTCGTAGAACCTGGTAAAATACTAACAGCAGATGGTACAGCGAGAGGTGAAACTGGCTCTGGGTACGGGTGAGGGTCGGCTGGTGGTGGGCGAGGCGAAGCAAGTTGTATCTCACAGATCTGTCGCATGATTAAGCTTATTAAACGCTTAACTCATGGCGGGCTGGCTCTGTTCTCTCTCGGCACCGCTCTATCCTCCCCTCACCCCCTCAATCCCTCCACAGACCAATTCTCTATCTCCCTTGCTATTCTGTATATCCAGTCCTCTTTACATCTATCGCTATCTTTCTCGTTACCACAGTTTTGCAAGGGTGTCGAGCAGACCAGACCCATGCTTGCAGGTTCTCCTCGATGAGGGGGAGGGGGTGAGGCAAGACTGCCAGCAACCGGCGAACAGCCCCGCACACCAAATCATTGTTATTACGGAATATTACGCGGCTGTATCAGCCGCACAGACTTGGTGGCCAATAAACTGTGGTTACGTCCCCTAATATGGTGAATCTCAATTTTCAACACGAGCAAGCGTGCCCATTTACACCCCCTCTACCCCTTCCGTGACTGGACGTAAGGAGCTAGACTCAGACTTTGCAGCAAATAAAATTCTTCAGAGCATATTTAGCAGCTTGTACTTTGAATTGATTTTATGAAGAACAATTGCTTAGTGTTTGTGAATATTCTAAAATTACGAAAGGTGAAGGCAAAAAGTCAATTAGAAATGTAAATAATTTTATTGACTTCACTTATTTTTTTCATATTGACAAGTGTTCAATTTTAATATTCTTAAATTACGCAAGTTAAAGAGCGAATTGTGTACAAAACGTTTTGAACGAGAAGGTAAACTTGAAATGCAATGTAAATTTACATTTTATGGAAACAGTTAGAAAAAATTGAGTGCAGTTACTGTTCAACATTGAAACTTGAAACAAGACACACCGCAAAATGATTCCTCTCAAAAATTTTTCACCTATGGCAAGAGTGTGGATATGGATCGTTTATTTGATTTTAGTTTATGTTTCTAACGCTAAAGGCGAATCCTATGGAGAATGTATTACAAATTTGGTAAAGTATATAAAGGAGGATTCAAAGAAGTATCAAGTAATGATATTTTTAAACACTGAAGATTCAACCTCCATTGTTGATGAAATTGTTCGAAAAATTGTAACAAACGCTCCAAGCTCCGTAATCAATCTTGCTAATTTGAAGAAGAAAAATTACTTGGATTACATTCAATTGCCAAGACTGGGTGAGCCAAGAGCAACAACATTATTTATACTGATCGACTCTTCAGAAAACAATATGGAAACATGGGAAGAAACTCCTTTTATGAAATTTTTAAACGATGCAGCACCAGCAAGGATCCGCCCATTATCTTTAATAATTTCAATCAATAAGAAACCGAATAATAATTACCAAAAACTTTTTCGAGGCATGTGGTCGAACCAATTCTTAGATGTGACAATACTTCAGCTTTCAGTGCAGAAGAACCTAAAATACTCACTTCAAAGTGTTAATGAAGTGAAAACTAGACTGCACTTTTTCAATCCATTCAAGAAGATTTTCGTGGAAACTAGCTGTACATCCAAAACCCAATGGTTCCCAGACAAACTTCGCAATATGAATGGACATAGTTTAAAGGCTGGAATGATTAATATTCCACCATACAGTTATGTACATTTCAATAATTCAGACAACTCGGCTGAATTAAGTGGTGCGGACTTAAAAACATTTAATACCTTCTCGAAAGTGATCAACTTTTCTGTCTCTATGGTTACATCTCCTAATGAGAGGATCGCGGCATTTAATGCAGCAAATAAATCAGCAACTGGCTTTCTCGGCAAGTGCATACGCAACGAAGTTAATGCTTTTGTCACACTTCTTAGTATCAACAGACCAAGAAAGACTGTTTTGTACGAATATACTAGAGGAATCAACCAGGAAACGTTTCACGCACTAGTACCAATAATACCTAAAGAAGACAAAATAATGCACAAGAGCACTCTCTACTTGGCAGTATTGTTGTTCGCCCTTGTTTTTATGCTGATCTGGTTGGTATCTCTTTTCTTCAAGTTTGACGTTATCATTTGGCATCCAGTAAACATCTTCCAAGTACTGCTAGGAATATCTATAGAAGAATTCCCACATACGGCATCGCAAAGAATCATCTTTGTCATAGTCATAATTATAGGTTTTTGCTACGCTTCTGATTTCTTCTCTGGACTAACATTTAACAACTTGGAAGTCAAATCAGAAATGGAATTCAAGAACCTCGAAGATCTAGACAAATCGGATTTGATACCCGTCGTACATCCAAACTTGTTTCCAATCTTTTTTCAGGATGCAGAAGGTACTTTGCTGAACATCAGTAAAAAGTGTATAAGAGATGAAATAATGGATGAAATGTGTCCCAGTAATATAGGTATACATGGGTATAAAAACTTGTCCTGCTAGTATCAAGGTTCGGGAATAATAAAAGACATTGAATCGACGAAAGATAATTCTGGTTATGCCACTATCAAGGTTATGCCGTATCAATTCTTTAAATCTAATACAATTATGATCCTAGAAAAAGCCTCTCCCTACGTCGAACGTTTTAATCAGTTGCTGATACGTATTTCTGAATCAGGTCTTCGTCGAAAGTGGTGTGGTGCTTATTCCGGTGACCCTTTGTTTAGTTACAGGAACGCGGAAAAAAAGTCCGTTTACGAAGTCGAGAACTTCGGCGCTGTCAAAAATCTAACCCGACGTCTTGAATTCGTACTTTTACATGGATATTTACTTTCAATTGTGATTTTCCTCGTCGAAATTTTGTACTATCGTATCAAGATAGTTGTTGCAAACTTAAGTGACATGATCGTCTCGGAAATTTTCAGTAGTATACAACACATACCATAGAGATTGTGAAACATGTATTGTACAAGTAAATTGTGAAGTTGCTGTTGTAACTATTTGTAATTGTTGTATTAATAGAATTTTTGTCATGTGTTACATCGTTGCATTACGATTTCTTATTTTAGAATCTCTTAAGTTACACATTTGAGTTGAATTTACGACTATAAATTATACACGTCCGACCAAACTCGGTTACTATCACTTGCTGAGAACTTCTTTATCTTTCCATCTAATTCTTTTTTTAATTCAGTGGTAGTTATTACATAATCGCATTGTCTAAGGGCTCTAAATCATAATAAATACTTCCCACATCCTCTCGAAGATAATTTCATCCTGTGAACTCGGCGTTTAACAGTTCGCAAGCAGTTCTAAGATGAATCGCCTAGGTTGGACCAAAGTCGACGACTTGGGAACAGTTTCAGGTGGAATCCGATGATTCTATCTATTGTTCAACGCACGGTTTTGCGATCTTGTGATCAATGTTGGAGAACTATTCCCCATAGAACACAGAAGCAGAAGGAATAGGAAACCCAAATGCTGACGCTGGATGTCCGGAGCGAAAGCTCGTATAAGGTATAAGCGAAGGGACTGAGGGTCGAGGACTTTGGTAGAGTGAGAGGTCTTGGAACAATCGCTCTGAGATTCTATGAATGTTAAATTGCTCTATATTATCTCTCCGAATTTTACTCCTACAGTGGAAAAATAGACATTCGAATATTGGATACATAAAATAAATTAATGAATCTATTGTACTTTATTATGATTATTATAATTAATTAATTATAAAAACGCGTTGCCCATTGAATCCTATTTACGAGATGATGTGTTGAAGTCTGCTTAGCGACAACCTCGACTTCAAAGTGCAACATTTTTTAATAAAAATACTTTTGAATACTTTTCAATCCGCCATTTTTTGTAGGGTATGTAGATCTATCGGCTGCGGCATATGGAGTCCCATATGTGCGAAATTGTTTCTCCAGGAGATGTCGCTCTGCAGAAATTAAGCAGGTCTGACTATATAGTACATTCGCTCGGTCGTCGCTAATGGTTGCTGTACAAACATTCATTACTGGCCCCTCGAGCGTCGCCTGCGCTGTGGTGGGGGAAGGGTGGCAATATTGTTATCTTAGATTTATAGATGTAACGGATGGCGGACACCGCTGTGTGAGCAAGCGGCCGCTTGCTCGGACATTAAACGTATCATAGCCACCCTTGTACGTGAAAACTCCCTCCCTTCACCCTCTGCATGGCTCTTCCACTGTTCGAGAATGTCGACCTTCCATGTCCTCTAGGACGCTTAATGTTCGGATTGCCGAATAGAAGGTAGCGGCAGTTACGCTTATGTCCAAGACGAGAGCAGTTATGCTGTTAATTCTAAAGCACGTTCCAGTCCGCATCGAATTGCACGTCTTACAAACCATAGCAAAACCCGAAGGTAGAGAGTTAGAGGGTAGGGAAAAGAGGAGAAATGAGGAGAGGAAAGAGAAGATGGAGGAGAGGTGTAGGTGTGTGATGTGTAGGTGGATACTAAGGGGTGAATGTGAGGGAAAAGAGGCTCGACGACCCACCGGACCCGATCTGAAGCCACGGGTATCTGAGACACTTGACGCCATTAGCGGGTCCAAACTGCTCCTACAAGCAGTTAAATTGATTTGCGACTATCCAAGCCAGAAACCACCTCCTTCCCTTCTAACCCCTATGCTTCGGCTTGCCTTTAGTCAACCCCTCCATTTGCACCCATATCCTCTCCTCTTTTACCACCATTATTCTGGTCCTAGATTCAACCCCCTTTGCATCCTTTATCGTGTCTGAATATGTATTCCCTCCTAAATAAAATCATTGACTATTTATATCACAGAAATATCTGCTAGAGTGGTAGAAATTTATAGAAGATACACAAGAGATATACATTTTTTCTTTCTCCAGTAAAATTAAGGGGTTAGTCAAGTTTTCGAAGTTCATACATGCAATATCTAAAGAACGGTTTATCCGATCGTAACCAAATTTTTACCAGTTATTCTCAACATAAATACCTTATGTTTAGACCGTTTATATTTTGATTTAGTCCATTATATTTTTTGCGCATAATAATTGAAAACTTTAAACGCGTTTTTCTCAAAACAATGTTTTTCGTGCGGTGATCAAGATATCTAAAGAACGGCTTATCCGATCGCTACCAAATTTTAACCAGTTATTTATAGCACTGAATTGTTGTCCTTGATCGAAGGATTTTTGATTTTGTCAATTATTTTGTTTTTTTTTATAGCGAAAAAAAAACGTTTTTTTAGGCAAAAAACAAAATCGTGTTTAAACGTGCGCCATTTTGTCGAAAATCAAAATGTCGCTGAATGCTTCGATTAAAGACAAGAGTAAGTGTTCCTTTAGCTATTGACACTCGAATTTTTTATTTCAGATGATCCTGTCATGAGGAGTATTGATCACCGCGCAACGCCTTTTTTTTTAGACTTCTGGGAGATGTACTATAACTCGCTTATTTAAAGATATTTTATTAAAAAAAAATGACTGTGACTTCACTAAATATATAGTATTCGAATGCC